>PVIR01000470.1:0-117845 GCA_004026965.1 Petromus typicus
TGAAGGGGGAAAATGTTGAGATTGTAACAAAAAAGTAAGGAAACAAATTTTATGTATATGGGGGGGTGGTAGGGTGGGTAGGGCTATGGGAAAAAATGAGAATTAAGTTGTGTCTTATACTGGTACAAATCCCCATTATGGAGTGCAATCATGATGTGTATATTTAATGTACCAATAAAGATTTAAAAAAATGAAAAAAAAAAAAAAAAAAGCAAAGCTACTGGCCACAAACTTCTTATGGGGAGAGACACAGATAAGAAAGCAGTGATATGATAACTTCAAATTGATAAAAGAAATTTTCTTCCCAGTAAAAATATGTTTCAAAATGAAGGAGAAATAAAAAAAAAATAATTCTGGTGAACAAAACTGAGGACTTCATTTCCAGCTGTTCATGTCTGCATTGCATGTAGTTTTAGAGGAAGTTCTTTAATCAAAAGGAGCAGTGCGGACAGAAAGAAGTTTAGATTCATACACCGAAAACCTGTGAATTCTTGCTGTGGCTTGGATATGGCTTGAATGTGTCCCCCAAGAGTTCACAAAAGGGAAACTTGGTCTCAGTGTGGCAACATCCAGAGTGTGGAACCTTGAAGAGGTGAGGAGGATTAGGGCAATGGGAGGAATCATGCTGCCGTGTCAGGAGAGCATTCTGACTCCACTGGGAAGTCACAGACTGCGCGTTGTTATCAGCGCTCCTGGAACCTCTCTCATTCATCCGTTTCTGGCATCATGAGATGCTCTCTTTTTCCTTCCTTCATGACCTCCCACCAGGATGGCACCTTTAATGCAGTCTTCACCTCCGTGAAACATATATCAACACCATGCTCTCCACAACTGCAGCCTAAATAAATTTTGTGTTTTTTGCTTTCTGTATGAACTATCCCTGATATTTTGCTAGAGCATACTAAAATGGACTAGGTGCTGAAAAAAATCTAGAAAAATGAGTTATCTTTTCCTTGTTTGTAACTGATCTAAAAGAGCACTCTGCAGTACAATTTGATGTAATTTTCTATGCATTTAGAGCATATCTACTAATAAAAGAATGACAAGTGCACAAAGCATAAGAAAAATAGGACCACATTACTTTAAGGCCTTATGACTACTCATTAGACAGAGTACTGTCATCTGAGAGCTGATTCTGATTAATTAAAATATTTATTGAAAGCCAAAGGAACATAGTGATGGTAAAATGAAGAGTATAAATAATAAATAATGAAAATAAACAGAATTTTCAAAAAATACTAAATCCAGGGAAAAAGAGTAACAAAAGGCAAAACTGTAAACTAATGAATTTCAATCCAGCTATACTGACAATTACATCAAACAGCCAGGGATTTAGCTCAGCGGTCCAACACCTGCCTGGCAAGTGTAAGGTCACAAGTTGGATTTCCAGTACCAACAACAAAACAAACAAACAAAAAAAGCCAAAAACAAAAACCACCCCAAAACCCTACAACAAATAATATCAATTATAAATAGCCTAAACACCTTAATTAGAATACAGAGATTTTCATGGGGCCAGGTATTTAGCTCAGTGGTTCCAGCATCTGCCTGTCAACCACAAGGTCCCAAGTTTGATCCTGGGTACCACATACCACATGCCGAGTGTGGGGGCTCATGCCTGTAATCCCAGCACTCATAAGGTAAAGAGGCAGGAGGACTGCCGACTTTAAAGCTAGGCTGCACTACATAGTGAGTTCAGGATCAGCCTGAACTATAAAGTGAGACCCTGCCTCAAAAAACAAAACATAACAAAAACACAGATTTTCAGACTGCATATAAAAGGGGGACAGTATGATATGATATGAATTCTGTGATCAAGAAAATACCTTAATGTGTATACAAAGCTTCCAAATATATCAAAATAAACAAAATCATAGAACTGAAAAGGAAAATAGCAAATCTATGATAAGATTTGCATTCAGTAACTTTTTCTCAGTAACTAATAAAATATTCAGAAAATAAGTAGAGATAAAGTATGTACAGTATTATGATCCAGTTTAACCTTACTGACACTTATAGAACAACCCACTTAGCAACAAGAGAATCTATATCCCTCTGACATCCATGGACATAAATTCCCTTCTGAGACACAAATCAAACACTCACAGATGTAAGTGAGTTACTTTGCAAAGTATGTTCACATACTACAACAAAACCGGCCAGAGATGAGTAACAGAAAGGGTTAGAAAATGTCCCAACAAGCTAGGCAATATACTTCTAAGAATTCCTGATCAAAGGAGAATAAATGTAGTCATTTTTCTAGTCACTAAGTTGCATTACTCAACATCCACTACTTAAAATATGTTGGTGTGGTTCATGGTTTTGGGAGTTCAGTCCATCATTGGCTGGCTCCAAACAGAAATGTCATGGTAGAAAGGCATTGTACAAGTAAGCTACTCAGTTGATGGAGGCTGGGAGCCAAGAAAGGCACAGTAATACAGAAGAAGTGATAAGAGCCCATATATAATACCAGAGGTCATTCTTCCATAACACACACAGAGATACATTTAGAAGTGGCTTTACTAAATCTCCTTGGTGGGTAATTCCCAAGAAAATCAAGCTGACACACTTAAGGTTAATTATCAAAAGAGAATTAGAAAATACTTTTAATAAAAATGAAAATACAACACATGAAAACTTTAACACATAACCCAGTCATTAAGTCCTTTTTAGTTATGTATTTATATTATGAAAATTGGAAAATCTCACATCATTAACTGAAGCTTCAACTTTAAGAGTAAATGAATTCCACAGCAAACAAAAGAAAAAATATTATAAAAGGAAAAGTCTAAAACAGAACAGAAAACAGTAAAGAAAACTATTATAACCCAAAGCTGATTCTATTGAAAAAACAATCAATATAATTGAAAAACTATCTAGAATGACCAAACAGAAAAAAAAAAAAACAAGCTTCAATATCACAAAGGAGAGGAGAAACACTATTATAATAGTGAACTAATAACAAGAAAATAAACAATCAATGTGCTTATCAATTCAGTCACTTAGATGAAGTAAATCAATTCAGAGATACAAACTGTCAAAGTTCTCTGAAAAATAAATTCAACATATAGATTAAAGCCCATGATAAAGAAATTTACAGGTATCAGTTGACACCAACAGTAAACTCTATCAAACATTTAAGGAATATTTACTATTGCTAAGTCCATAAAAATGCTTTCAGAACAATAAAAGAAACTTGTCAGCATTGCTCTGATACCAAATCTAGCCAAATACATCATAAGAAAAGAAAACTATATAATAATATCGCTAATTACATATATGTAATGCTCCTTAACAAACTACTAATAAGTTAAATGCAGTGTTTATCACAATATATCCAAAGGGGGTTTACCTTGAGAATGTAAACCTAAACCTAATTAAAATTAATGAATCTCTTCTGCTATATTAATAGATTATAAAAGGAAAATCTCATTAATGTACCAACTTATGCTGAATATCATTTGACCATATCCAAGCCCCTCTTATGATGAAAACGCTCACAAAAAATAGAAATAAGGGGGAATTTCCACAATTTGATGGAGAGCATCTACAGTAACCCTAAACGTAGCATTATGCTTAATGATAAAAGTCTCAAGGCTTTCCCTGAAGACTACTAAGGAAAGTTCCACAAATATATCATCTATTCAATATTTACGTGGACATTTTTGCCAGTGAATATAATAAGGAATGGAACAAGTTCAGATTTCAAAAGACAGGAAAAGAAAATAAATCATCTGTATCGATAGAATATTTGTTTTCATTAAACATCTTCAAATTTAAAAACAAGTGGTACTAAAAATAATAAATGAGTTTAGCAAGGTCATAGGATATAAAGTCAATAAATAAAAATCAATTTTATTTTTATTTAGTAGCAATGAACAATTCAAAGGTGAAATTCTTTTAAAAGTAGCATTTATAAAACCACTCCCACCATGAAAAACTTTGTTAAAACCTTATCATCAACATAACTCCAATAAAAATCCCAGTAGGATTCTTTTTTGTAAGAACCAACAACTGACTGAAATTCAAGTAAGTAGGTTACCCGTACCAATAAAGATAATTAAAAAAAAAAAAGAATTTTGGAAAACTCTGAACACATCGAATGCCTGACTTCCAGATTTACTACAAAAATCACTGCTGTAAAGAAAGTATAGATTGGTGAGAGAGGACAGAGAACTCAGAAATCACCCTAAATATGGTTTCTACGACCTATATTGTTCTTATGGTTGACAACTCTCTCATAAGAGCAATTCATTTCCAATGAATAGGCACCCACGGAAAAACAAAAAACAAAACAATAACCGGAGAACGTGAGTCCAATCCTTGCTTATTTTATGCAAACACACCCTCCATAAAAGCTGAAATAAACAAAGACCTACAAATAAAGTTATAAAACTACTAGAAGAAAATAAAGGAACTATGATTATAGGTACAAGCTTACAAGACCCTCAAAATTATTACACAGAAAAAAAAAACCTATAAAAATACATACAACAAAAGCAACTAAACTAATATACACCACAATTAGTTATGATAGCGTTCTTATTGAGGAGGGAAGGAAAGAGACAGAAAATCTGGCTGGCATGAATGAAGCATCCATATCAACTTATGTTAATGTTAATGTTCTGTCTTCTCAGAGGATGGTGGCTCCAAAAGTGTTTTCATGTTGGCATAATTTGCCTAAGTTTTAATATAGAAATTTATCTATATTTATAGTATGCACAAGAACATTATTTTTAAAGGCACTGATGGAGCATCATTTGATAGCCTTCTTTTTTCTGAGAATCAGTTGTTTATGTATAAAATAAAAATATCCTACCAGTAAATGAGAACCTTTTAGAGGTTTCAGAGACAGCAAACAGCCCGCTACAGCACACATGCCACTCTCAACACCATCTTAGTTCCTTGCATATTTCTTAGGTTGAATTTAGTTAGTCTACTATTATATATTTTGAACTGATAGAATACTTTGCATTTCTCATACTGATACTGTAACTTAGCATGAAGAGCTAAATCTCAGATGATGTAAGTAGTATGCTTGTCAAGTAATTCCTTACAAAATACGTTTAGGAAATTGGCTTGGGATTTCGCTCAGTGATTTTGGCACCTGCCTATGAAGTACAGTCATGAGTTCGACTCCTAGTACAGAAAAAGCCCTTGGGCTATCAGATGCTCTTCTCCCCAGGCTGTTTCTGATCTTGTCCTCTCTGGCGTCTCACATCTCCATAGACATCCTGGATCCCCTGGTCCCTCCAATGGTTACAAGACATTCCCTTATGGCTTTGAAGTAACTGGGCAAAGATGGCCCTCTCAAAGCAGGACTACACTGAGCTCACTTGAATAGTGTAATGTCTGTCCATATTCCACTTATTTTCTTTCTATAACACATCACTTATCTTGCTGTGTGATTTAATTTAGTGGTGTTTGTTGTTTATTACATGTCTTTTTCCACTAGAGATATGAGCCCTGGATAGCAGAGTGCACCACTGCCTGGGTGGTTCTCTGGTGCGTGTGAAGATCTTGGGATAGTTGCCAATCGCATTGCATGGATAATAATGCTATACTCTGTGTTACTAAGCTGTTTAAAGAAAACAGAGGTTTCTTGACAAGGGCTGAAAATACAACAGGTAAAACAAATATCCACCACATTCCCACTTTTAACAATTTGAATTAGATACATTTTTAATAGATCTATCATTTAGTGATTAAACTGGCATACAAGAATCCTGTAGCTGACTGCAGAAACTGAGTCCTTCTTAAACAAAGGTCCACAGAGAGAAACATTCAGAAGCGGCCCTCAGGCTGCTACTTTGAACAGTTAGAGCAGACAAGGACCGCGGATGCCACGTGAACTGCAGCTGGCTGTTTGCTAGCACTGAAAGCTCTAGAAGTTCACTGTGGATGATTCAGTCATCACTCTTACTGCAGAGGGAGAATGAGAATCACAACTATGTCATTTTTTCCCCCTTTAAGATCTAAAATATGAAAATTGAAAAAAAAAGTCCATTTCAGAAGAGCCTGGAGATAAAAATATCAACAAATTTTCTGCCTGAGATGGTAACATGCTGAAATCAAAACGTATTTAATTACTGAAGTTACTGTTGAAACCAGCAATCCTACTTTTAACACTATAATACACAGCAAAGGAGACTTGGGTAATTCCTCCCCTTTTGATAATACACTGTGCTATTCACGCAAAGTAAGAACAGTTATTACCCCCATCCCTATTCCACTCAAGATGCCAGTGTGTTCATTATTACTCTCAGAGAAGAAAGAGAAGAAAAAGGAATTGAAACTTACAAGTTAAGATGCTCTGCCCCAGGTTACCCAGAAAAGAATGGCAAGTGGAGAAAAGAATGGCACATGGGGAGTGAAGACACTGACGCTGTAGAAACTGCTCACAACTGAGCAGCAGGTTCTTGCTGTGCCTCGAGTCAGCAACGTATCATATACAGATTAAACAAATACATAATAAGAAATTACATACATAAGCACTATAATAATAACAATAATAAATAAATAAATGTTCGCCTTGTTTGCAGACATAGGAGTACCTCCAGCTTTCAGATAGAGATGGAAGCAAATGACAAAGGTAAAATGCATATACTACTAAGGTATCATGGAATTCATGACAGCTGGCAATATTTTATGTATATTAACATATATTCACTGCATAGTTTCTATGTAGTATATGAGTGTTTATGACAAAAGATAAATTTGACATTTAATGGCTGAAGGCCCTTCCACTTTAAAAAAGTGAGGGTGTAGAAGCTGACACAAATCTCTATGACCAAGCTGGGATTCTTCCTCTCCACTGCAACAATAATTGTTATCTTTTCAGTATCAGCAATCATTGCTTAATCTCAAGCTCAAAAGTCAACATGAAATGCAGGTTAAACCTGGGGTGCTTTATTTGATAAGAGCTTGGTGGTGTGAGGAGACTTAAGACTGTGCAGATTCCTGCCAGGCAGGGTGCTTCTCCCCAGTGAGGATGTTATCCCAGGAACTCCTCGGCCTCTAGACCTAGGAAATTGTGCTAAACTAAATTTTTAATTATAAAAATCCAAATGAAAACACTGAGATTCCATTCTTTGACAAACTTTTGTTGAAATATATAAAAGATGAAACATATTCAAAGTTAGTGATAGCATGAGGAGTCAGTCTTAAACATTGTGTTAGTTACTTTCTCATTGCTTGGACAAAGTACCTGGAATCTAAAATTAAAGGTTTATTTAGCTCATGGTTTGTAGAGGCTTCAGTTTATAACTGGTGGATCTATGTCAGACCAGCATTGCAGAGGAGAAACGTTCATAGTAGGCAGAAAGTAGCAAAGCAAGCAAGGACAAGACAAGCCTCTTTCTGACCCTTTCATTGTATTTAGAATATTGGGATTAGGGCAGTGCCAAAGCAATCAGTGGGCTGATTTTGTGATCACTTAGCCTTAATCCTAGCATTGCATCATGAATTAGTCACACACTCTAGATACAACCACCTGTAAAAAAGACTCACCCATGATTGCATGAGGCTTTGGGGACATCCAGATGCAAGCCATGGCATGTGTTCTTTCATTAAAGAATGAACTGAGACAATTTTTTGGAGGGTTATTTCAGTGGGTATCAAGATGGAAATGTGCACGTAATGTTGACTGAGCAAGTCCATTTCTGAAATCTACCCTTCTGAAAGCCTCAATATTTCATGAGAATCAGTGCACAAAGATATTTAGCACAAAGCAGCAAAGCATAAGAATAGGTAAGTTCAGAAATCTATGACACCACTAAAAAGACTAAATGCTGCAAGCACTATAATTCTGTGGAAAGATACAAAACATAGTGTTTTACAAAAGGCCAAAATCAGATGCAGAGCAAGAACTATACTACACAAAGATTTTTTATGATGCACAAGTTCAGGATGTACATGTTTAGACCATTAACAATGACTTCATCTTGGGAAAGGTGTTTGAAAGAATTTTATCTTGGGGCCGGGGATTTAGCTCAGTGGTTCTGGTGCCTGTCTTGCAAGTGCAAGGATCCAGGTTCGATCCCCGGTAACCACATACAATACTGGGTGTAGAGACTCACCCCAGCAGCAATCAGTACCACATTCCACAGTGCTGGGCGTGGTGGCTCATGCCTGTAATCCTAGCACTCGGGAGGCAGAGGCAGGAGGATTGCTGTGATGTGAGTTGGAGGCTGAGCTCAGGGCCAGCCTGAACTACAAAGTGAGACCCTGTCTCAAAAAAAAAAAAAAAAAAAAGAATTTTATCTTAAATACTTCTGTATAATTTGACTTTTGACTAGAAGATGAATTGTTTTCTAATAAAATTAAAATAGGTAATGTATTGTCTACTGTCTTTCTACATATAAGATGATCAAAAGAAGAAACAAGACGAAATCACACGTTGAGATCAGTGCACAGCTCAGATCTCTACTTCCAAACCTCTTTTGCGAGGAAAGGGTATAAAATCACAATGGCTGGGTAAACTTCGTGAGAAGTTAAATTTACACCTTCCCAACACAGAAAACAAGAAAAACTACTAATAATGGAAAGAAGAGTTCCAGGTATCAAAAAGGGTTTAGCAGCATTATTCTAAAGAACTTCCTTAAAACATCAAGTCACTCTTAAAATAATTAATAAAGAGTTCAAAGAAATAGAAAGCAGTTCATGTATGAAGCCTGGAAGTCAGAGTGGCTCACATGTCATGCTTCAACAACTCTTGCAAAATATATCTGTGAAAAAGGGGATCAGCGCACAAGCCCATCAAAAGAGAGCTTTCATTTTAAGTGGTTTTGCATCCACTGTGAATATAAAGGTTAAATGGGTATTAAAGGAGTATTCTTCCTCCTGATTAAAATTTTATACCAAGATAAAGTAAAATATTCAAGATGAACTGCAGACTCCGTTAGCAGAAGTTGGAGATGCTGCGCAAGTCAAGCTCGAGCTGCCTGAGTGGGAGCTTTTATTTATTTATTTTTCAAGCAAAAGGTGATGTCAAATTGGAACCTTCTTGCTGTGACAGACTGAATGAAAACCTGTTAAAAGGCAATTGACTAATTCTGGATTATTTTTATTATTGAGAAGACTTGGCTCACGCTGAAGGGGAAAGAAGCAAAACAACCACACACATGTAGCTGAACGGGCAATTAAATTATTATTCATCACAAACAGTTAATCACCCTTTTAAGCAAAGAGGGCGGAACCCAAACTGCAGCTGTATTTTAAGATACTGAACAAGGAAATTCACCAGCAGTGACAGAGTTTATAAAATCGAGATAGAAGCTTGGTAGAATTTGAAACCTCCCTGTCTTAGACATCATTCCCTTCAGTAATTCAACAGCTTCCTAGCTCAGGCTTCTCAAATTGTTACCAGTGCTTGACCAGCTAGACACATGTTTACATTAAGGCCTCCGAGAACTGTCCCCTTACCCCAGGAACTATACATTATCCATTTCTACTACCTCTCTAAGTAATATTGCAAGGCAACCACATCTTACACTATAATGAGTATATAAAAGAAACAGATCCTACCCAGACCAAAGCATCCCAGATGAACATAGGAAAATTGCTGAAGCTGACCAAAGAGGGAAGAAAATGGATTTGGACGGTTAGCTTGGAAAGAAGGCAGTTCATAGGAGAATATTTAACGTGTAGGAGAATGAACATGCATTCTTATGTTCCTGGACAGGGTCAGTTGTAGGAGATGCGCTGTCTACTGATTTGAAGTGTCAAGACTAAAGGTCTTCAAGACTGACTGGTTTCAGGTCTGCGTTCTCTTTAATATCTGTGTAAATTGGACACATTACCCAGTCTTTGTTAATCGATTCTCTCTTCTCTTCTCCTCTTTCCTTCCCCTGTCCTCTCTCCTTTCCTCTCTGCCTCTTCCTCCCTTCTCTCTCTCACTTTCCACTCCTCTCTTCTCTTTTGTCTGTCTGTCTCTTGCTCTGTCTCTCTCTCTGATCCCGGGGATTGAACTCAGGGCCATCATCCTAATCTACATACATCCCTATTCCTTTTCATTATTATTTTTTTAAAAAATAAGTGTTTTATTAATGAGGTAAGGTCTCACTGAGTTGTTAAGTTCCCCAGGAGAGACTCAAACTTGTGGCTCCCTTGCCTCGGCTCTCCAGTGTTTGGGATTTTAGACATCCCCCCTCCCCCCACTGGCTCTCTTTTATTAAACAGGAAGGATCAGAGGACCTTCTGGTGCGCTATAATATACCACATTAAAATTCACTGTTAAATTATCATTGTTCACATATAGTATACATGATAAAAATATTAAGTGCCAACAATGGACACATAAATGTGTTAAGGATATAACTACCTAACATGAGCAAGACTCACACTAGAGCGCTCTTCAAAGATTCCTTGTTTATTTTGAGCAATAAGATAATCCTGCTGTCTTCGTAAAGATTTTACAGACTCAAGGCAGTTCACAAATGTTTTCATCATAGAATTCAGTTTGAGATTAATATTCCTGACCTCAAAACAGGTTTTTCCCACTAGAAGGAGCTCTAGGAAACATAAATGAAAAGTAAATTATAGGTCCTCCTCTCACAAGATAGTAAATAGATTAGAAAATAACAATGACAATACAACATGAAAAACTTGTGACATTATTATAAGAATAAGTATGTAAATTAAGATAATCAGTGTCAAAAGTGGCCAAAAGACACAGAGATCACTTCCAACTTGGGAGACAGAGTCGTGTCTCCAGGGACAAGAGGACGTCAGCACTGGATATTAAAACTAAAGATACAAAATGTGACAGATGTGTTCAGCGCAAGGCACAGAATGAAGAAAAACAGAGATCAGAAAAAGACGTGAGCCCTGGAGGAATCAAAAGCAGGCCAGGGTGATTGAAGGGCAGGTAACTGGATAGTTGGGGTCAGAAGCAAGGTGTTCCTTTCTCTGTTACTTCTGGTTCGAGTCTGTGGACAAGGCTTAGTCTTTGCGGACACTCACTCACTCAGCACTGTGAGGAGGAGAGACTGGATTCACATAAAAATACCTTGCTTCTACTTCACTACTTCAATCCTCTTGCATAGAAAGCATGACTGACTACCTTTGGCTTGTGAGTTAAACTGAGGAAGAATCTGGATGACCTGACCAGAGCTCACTGCAAATACAGACTCCCCAGACTGTTGGTTTTTGTCCTCCCTAGTTTTGTTGAGTGACCGAAGCATGCAGTCACTCTCAGAACCCAAGCTCCTGTTTGTATCTCCAAGACAACTGGCTGATGACAACCCCTAAAATAGCTATTCTGTTCCTTGGTTGGGGGAGGGGTAAAAGTGAACAGATTTATTGTCAGGGGATATTTTGTGAAGACGGGAGATTTGAGCTGAATTTTCAAGTTAGGTTTTAGAGACAAAAGAGAGTAATTCCAGCTGAGAGGGAATATGTGAAGAACAAGAGATCTGGTTCCATCGGAAGGGATGCCCTTAAGATCACAAAGAACAGTAACAGGATCTAAGGAGAAACATGGAAAATGTCCTGGCCCAGGAGTCAGAAGAATATAGTTAGAAAGACACTGGGCAGATGGAATTGGCCAGTGGAGGAAAGTGTGGAAGTATCGCCCCCAAGTCAACATGTATTAGTACAGGAGAAAAGGCAGCCAGGCTCGCAGTTGGAACCAGAAAATATTTTCACTTTTCAGCTTTTGTTTTTTTAACCAAGCCAGGCTTCATTCTGGCTCATCTTACTCTCAGCTCTAGGAAACAATGAGGGGAGCTGGAAAGATATGGAATATGTGGTGTGTGGCTAAAACCACAACACTCAGGGAAAGGGCTCTGCCGTTCACCTTCTCCTCACCCGCTTCCATCTCTCCCCCTTTGCCAAAGACCTTTCAGGAAAAGCCCGTAATGGATGAGCGGTGTGAGAAGGTAATAAAATGGCTGAACGTTCTTTTACTTTTGGGAGAAAGGCCAGTGTCCTGAGCAAGGCCAACAGCCTCGCCTTGTACTTCTCCTGGTCTCTGAGCCCTGAGCATGCCGGCCTTTCTCAGTTCTTCAGCTCAGTGTGTGGCAGGGTCTGAGCAGTCTAAGCCCTACTCACGCCTCATGGCTGGAGGAGTATCACTTCCTCAGGAACGATGGCCTTTACTCCTCCACCTGGGGCAAGTTCCTTTGTCCTCATTGTCTTGGAGCAATATCCCCTTTTTTCTAAAATTTTCTTTCCATTTCTTTATTAGAACAGAAATTAGCCCGGCTCTGGTTCAAGTCTGGCTCACTTGCAGCTGGATGTTCAATGCCTCGTGTGTGGAAGGCTTTCTCCCCCAAGCTTTGCTAAAAAGTTGACAAAAATTTTCTTTCTCAAAGAGAAAGTATTTTCTCAGTTGTGGACATGGGAAAATGAGAGGTTAAATTTCCAGTTGGGGCAAAACAAATGCATTTGTTGGCCATTAATTTAAATTAGATCATAGATAACATGTATAGAAAACAACAAATTCATTTTAATTTAATGATTTATATGTAGAAAATGCAGAGTAAACTACAAAATTTTGATTTGAGAACTACCAGGATTAACACTGATTAACACTGAGTGATGATGATGATGATGCTGATCATCATCATCATCATGATCATGATAATTGGTGATGAAGAAAGCACAGCAGGCAGGAGCATAGAACTACTACTTTCAGGACACTTAGTGTGGCCACAGTTCCAAGCCTCCCTTGCATTTTTGCCAAGTCACTGGGTTCTGGCCAATGCAATGTGAGTCGAAGCAACACTGCTGCATTTTCAAGCCTGGCCTACAGTGACCACTTCAACCGCTTCACAAGTTCCTAGATGGTCTCTCTTCCTCCTTCTGCCAAGGTGCAGAGAATGTGGCGTGTGGCCTCAGGCATTAAGGAATGGCAGTGCTTGGGTATTTTCAGGGACACACTGCAAAGCAGTGAGACTTGGGAGTTTGATGGCTACATCACTTAGTATTGCTTACCTGGGCTGATAATAAGACATTCAGAAAATTGTGTTTACCCATGTGCATGTATATTTGAGTTACCTCTTCTGTTAACATCTGATGAAAGCTAAAGACCAGATGTGATGAATCCAATCTTCTAGCACAGCTTTTCAGCCAGTCTTACTGCCCCACTGCTTTGTAGCCCCACACGCCCAAGTCTGGGTGGTTCCGGTTGCCGCTCTGCTCCTAGTTCCGGTTGCCGATCTGCTCCTAGTTCCCATCCAGACCCAGGAGTTCCCATCCTGGGTCTCCCCAGGCCGCCCAAGGCCTCAGTCCAGGGCCTTCCTCTGTGACGACACAGGAGGAAACTTTGAGGTCTCCTTTCTCAGCCTTTGCTAACAACTACCAAATTCTTTCCTGTTTTGCTCTCCAGATGTCCTCTGAAGCTTTCTCCATTGGGTCATTTTCTAGCACCAATACATGGGTTAGAAAAAGGTTGCTTCCTTGTCAGCTGCTCCCTGCCCTCTACTACGAGCCCTACTGGAGCAAGAAGAGAGCAGTGGGGCACAAGTAGTCATTTAACCCACATTTTCAGAATTCATCTTTTGTGTTACTCATGCTTGGGAACTGGAGAGTTATCTTCCTTACAAATGAGCCACGAAAATGCAGTCATTAAGTGATATCTGATTACCAAATGATTTGAAACAGTAACTGCCGGTGTCAGGGCCTCACTTTCAGTGATTCTGATGCTGTTGCTCTGAGAAGGGAACGTCGCATCAGCATGCTAAAGAAGTCTCCGCAGTAAGAGTCGAAGCAGTGAGGCCTGCCTCTGTGTAACTCTCATCTGTCAATACACAAGTTGTCTGTGTGTGAATAATGTATTGCAGAGAATAAAATGTCAGTAAACACCTATCCAAGACAGTTCCTAAAAATACACTGAGAAAAAGCATCTTTTCTTCTCATGACTTCTGTCCCTTAGGTAAATACCTTACGCTGAAGCCCCTGAGGCGCCTTGGTGAGAAAAGTCTAGTACCACCAATACTAGCCGCAGTACTGACGTACACAGTTTTATAAAGGATCTCTCACTGATCATTAACCTTGTTGGGTGGGAGACGGAAAAGCTCCCCACTTAGGCATACGGAAAGGGATGGCTTTTCGAGGCCCCAGGTGTCCTTTAGCTAATTCACAAGGTACACGTGGCCCCGTGTCACTGTGAGGGACAGCAGGCAGGCGGAGACTCTTGCTTCTGAACATCAGCAAAGTGGAGGATCAGATCGCTGACATGGGCATCAGTTTCATGGGGAAAGGAGGTTAAGTCAGTTACTTTTATAATCTCTTCATCCCACTGAAGTCAACACTGTGCTTCTGTCTACTGCAAGCCAGCCCCTCTGAAGCCAGCAGCTGCCACAGCTAGGTTTCCTGTGCTGTGGACCTGTGCCCACCAGAGGGACTAGAAGCATGCTGCCTGGCAGTCCTGGCCCTGCTTCCCCCCTTTGGAAGCTCCCACACCGGCCCTTTTATCCTATGAGGATCTTGCTAAGCAAGTTTTAAACTAAACTCCACATCTCTGTTGCCTCACACTGTCCATGAAGCTGACACTGGAGTTCAGCCTCTCATGAAATCCCAAAGGTCTGATGATCGGGGTCAGGAGACTGAGCAAAGAAACTCCCCCAGGCTGTATCTTCTTTACTTTTGGGTTCAATCACAGTGTGAGGAAAGGAAAGAACAGATACATCGAATGTGTCTGTTTGACTTTTACTATGTCTCCTTTGCCAAGTTTATTAACCCACAATTGGCTGGGTTATTTACTCCTAATGGAAACCTCTGAGCTTTTACATTTCTACAGCAGCATATCACAGAGGATGAACCAGCCACATGAGCAGCAGCTCTGTGAAAGACAGGTGGGAAGGAATTCTAAAACATGGCTAGCACAGGCTTGATAGCTTGTTGTAAGACTTTAAGAGGGAGCTTATTCAAACACAGAATTAAAAGATAGATTTGAGTCCCTGTTTCCCATCAATAGCAAAACTGGTCATGCCCAGCACTGTGTGTGGGGAAGAAAATGAGCTTCTGTGAGGTGGGAGGAGAGGAGACTGGGACAGTGCAGCTCCCTGGAGTTGCACGTGTAGAACAACTCACACGGAATCCATTTGAACGCAACTGACACTAGAGAGGATGAAACAATTTCTCAAAGCAAGAACAACCCCAGGGGTCCTGTCCTTTCCTTTTAAAAGAAGATCTTGAAGCATATTAGAGTGATGTTTCCTCTCCTGTCCCAAAGCTCTGAAAATAGGTTGCGGATGTTGAGGCTGTGTGTACTGCTAGGGCTGAAGGAACAGAACTGGGGAGAAGGGAATGGGAAAGAGCCTAGAATAGGAACAGAATGAAGGGGTTTTTTTTCATTCATTCTAAAGACCACAGGGCCCATATTAGCACCCAACTTGCTCATTTATTCAGTACAAGTACCCATTTATTTATTCAGTACAAACTAATGAGCATTCACCATGAATCAAGCACTGGGTTACAGCGGGGTGTGTAATACAGCACTGAGTCCAGCAGATGGACAGAAACTTTTCCTGTCCTCACAGAGTGGGATGTTGACAAGCAAAAACAGAAGCCATACTAAAAAGTAACTGGCGCTAGGAAAAGAGACACGCAGAAGTTACGAGCACTACAGGTGAGCAGCAGAAACCATCTTGGAAGGACAGTGAGCGATTCATGAAGGGCACTCAACTGAGAACATTAGGACAGGAACGTGTGGCCAGGCAAGAGAAAATATCTTAGGCAAAGAAAGACTACACATAAAGTGCTGTAGATAAAACATTCATGGTGCCACTGGAAAAATGAAGAGTTTCGAAAATGAAGAGTGTCCATTGACATCAGGTTGGAGAGACATACAGATATCTTATCTCAGTCACTATCATGTTCATTAACAGCATACACCAGCAGCTCAAGCCAGCTCAAGACAGCTTAAGCAGTCACATTATATGTTAGGAAGTTTAGTTTTTATATGCAGGACTAGGAACAAGGAATAAGGAACCATGGAATAGCTCTAAACAGGAGAGAGACAGGACATTGTTGAAGGTTGGAAAGACCATTTGCTTGCCCCCTAGGATGCTACTTTGGAGAGGAGGAGAGTACAGGAAGCTGAGTGGCAGAAGAGCTGGACAGAGCGCTGTGACGTTGCAGTGACTGTGTCTTCTTGAGAAGTTTGGTTAAGAGAAATTGTTTCAGCAGTTCTACTCCCAGGGCATGAGAGAGCCACCTGAGGACTGCCCCTCACTTGGATGACGGAAAGGGGAAATGAGGAAGAACATAGCTCTTTCTGTTCATTTGGAGGAGTGAGTTCCAGCCTTCACCTTAGGCAGTAGCTGCCTTCAAACATAGACTCGCTGGCTTCTGCTGTGGACTCGTCAGCCTTCCGTCACAGACCAATCAGTCTCCTGATACGGACTCCTGCAGGAGTTGCAGTGAGATCCAAACCCTCAGCTAAATCCTTCAGTCTCCTGTGTGCACACAGATCTTCTGGACTCCTCCTCATCTGGCCTGGTGGGCAGCCAAGGTAAGCCAATCTTGTAAATTTTCACATATATACACATTTATATACCTTGTGTTATAGCTGTTTCTGTGGTAAGTGCTGAGCGACACCAGCCCAGTGCAGGGCTGATCTATCTAGGCAAGTGCTGTCCTGTTCACTCTGCTGCTGACTTCCACACGGCTGACCAGTCACAGGGTGCAGGAAAGTCACCTGCTTCTGCTTTGTCCATTTTATTTTGCGACTGAAGGCAGTCACATTTCATCATTTGAAATGATTTTTTATATTAAATGACACACAAATCTCATGCCTATAAAAGTTTGTTTCCTTTAAGTCCTCCCTCCCCATGGGAGCCAATTAGGCTGGGCAAAACAACAAAAAACACCAGTACTGACTGGAATTTAAAAAATGCCAAATTCTAACTCATTACAAGTAGCATATGATTACTCATTTACAATTTAATTAGGTTAGAAAGTTATAATCTGAAAAGTAAAATTCTTTTGCAGAGAAAACTACCAAAAAGTTGAATATGCTCAAAGTTTTACACACACACATACACACACATGTGCACCTACATACACAAATACATTCACACACAAGTACTATTTTCAGGTTAACTTAGTTTTTTTTTTTTTTGGTTTTGGTAGGGAGGCTGGTACTCAGCCCTGAACCCAGGGATTCCTCTACCAGTAAGCTACCCAGCTCTCAAATTTTCTTTTTAAATACCATTGAGAGCCTTTGTCTGTCTTTATTACAGGATCCTTTATCCTTATTTACTTAAAAATAGTTTTTCCCCTTCTGGGGTGTTTTATCACTACCTGTAGATTTACTTTGATTTTCTGATAGTGCCCTTGTATTACTTGTATTTTCTTTAGTTTGTAATTGTATGTTACTATTCATTTGTTCTAGTGCAACCAATGCTTCAGTGGGTAGATAACCATGCTCCTATGCAAATATCTCTATCACACATCACTGTTCAAAAGGAAACTGTAAAGTCAAAATACACATGCACTGAAAGTTCTAGAAGGAAGTGCTATCTTTTGTTTCAGTTTGTTTTCTAATGCACGTGAGAGTACATGATTTCTCCCATCAGAGCCAATAGCAGAAATTAAGTCAGTAAGTCTTACCCTACATGAAAAAGGAAAGGATGATATTTTAAACTGCATTATTAAAATAAAATAAAATTTAACATATTTTCATAGGCTCATTAACTTTTCATTTCATCTTTTATAAACTGCTGGTTCACCTCTTCTCTCTTTTAGTCTAATGGATGGTTCTTTTAAAATTGTCTTTACAAGACTTACACATATTCAAAATTACTGGCATCCCTTTAGGATTTAGGTTTACAAGAATAAGTCACAGAGGCTCAGTTTCCAAACTTGTGAGGAATACATGAGCTAATGGATACACAATCACTTAAAAACTTTAAAACAACATAGATTGATACTTTACAAAGATTTCTTCATCTAAGTCACAGCAAACGCATAATCTGGCCACAATTTGGAGCCCTGGGACATTTGCTCTCAGCCCACTGTGAACAGATGTCACCAACAATCAGATAAAATAAGTAATCAAATAATAAGTGCCAGCAAGAATTCCAGGGGAAAAAGAGCCTTTAGACACTGTTGGTGGAAATGTAAATTAGAACTCTCCATATGGATTCAGTATAGAAGTTTCTCAGAAAATGAAAACAGAGATACCATTTGATCTAGCTATCCCACTCCTTAGCATGTTCTAGAGAGAAAGTCAGCGTACTACAGAGATGCCCTCATACCAATGTTCATCGTCACATACGTCACAACAGCTGAGCTACGGAATCAGCCCAGGTCCACACCAATACCTGAATCAATATAGAAAATATAATACAAAAGGGGATAAAAGTTATGTCACTGGCAGCAAAATGCAACTGAAGGATGGAGATTGTCGCGTTCAGTGAATGAAGCCAGACTTGGAAAAGACAAATGTCACGTTTTTTTCCCCTCATAGGTACAATTTGAAAACAACAGTAACAACAACAAATACCAATAAACAGATTACTTGACCATAGAACGGGGATTAATAGAGCAGAGAAAGTGAACCAGACCGGGGTGAAAGGAAAGGGTGATCAGGGAGTAGAAATAATCAAAGTATGTTAGATGCATGTAGAAACAGGTCAGAACAAGCATCATTCATCTCTGTAACTAATAAAAACTTTAAAAGCCCTTTAAAGAGAATCCAAGCTCGGTGTGAACTACCGAGACAGCTACGGTCGATTCCTCAAAGCCAGTTAGTTAGTCGAGGCTGAGTCAGGTGCGCCCAGTTCTGCTCCTTTCTTGTTCACTGTACCTTCTGCTAAATCAGACAGTTATAGGAATTGCTACAAAACAAGCCCTATGCACCACGGCTGAGCCGAGAAGCTGGTGCAGTCACTACAGAGGTACCAGCTGGTTAACGAGGGCGGCAAGGGTAAAGGGCTTGTGGAACGAGGAATTTGCAAGCCCAGTTGTGAAGACTGGAATCAGAGAGAGCTCTGGGCTGCAGGTTTTGGCCAGAGCTTTTAATATCCAGACAATTATTTTGTAGTCATGGAAGCAGATGAAATCACTAGAGAGTGCTGAATGAAACCAGATGACAATTAGGGCAGAGCTCAGCAAACTCCGCATTTAAGGAATGAGAACAGGACCGCATGTAAGGAATGAAAAGAGGAAGGGGAGTCAGCGAAACCTGCTGAGCAGTTGTAGGAAGACGACTCGGTGTTTGGGGTGTCACGGAAGCTGCGTGAAGAAAATATTCAGGGAGGCACCGTGAAAGGCCGTGAACGCGGGAGGACGATAGGGAGAGAAAGGCTCGGTGCATTTAGCAGCCAAGAGGTCACCAGGGAGGCTGAGGAGTGTGGTGTCTGTGCAGAGGAGGGGACTGAAGCCAGACTGCGAGGAGCTAAACTGTGAACAGGAGGTGCAGGATCACAGAACTGTGTTCTCGGGGTGTGTGTTGAAGTGACAGAAAAAAAGGCGAAACAAAGCCATGGAAAGGACAGTTTTCCAAGTTTTGTTTTTTGACTTTTTACTGATTAATTGATTTTTTTTTTTTGCAGTTCAAGAAAATATTTTTTAAATACACAAATGTATTTCATACAAATATAACATTTTCAGATAATGAGCACCTCATAAAGTTGGAGTTAATCACACAGAGAGATCATGTACTCTTTTACTCATTTTCCCCCAAGGATAAAAGGTAGGTGTCTTGAGGAGAATCTCAGTAATAACTGCCAGTACTTATCAGATGTTCCCTGGGAGGCAGGGGCTGTGCAAGGCACCTAATCCAGGTGAACTCGGTCAGTCTTGGTCATAGTCCCAAAGAGTGAGCACTCCCTCTTATGAGCCTGCTTTAATAGATAAGAAACCCTTGTCTTACAGAACTGAAGACCTTGAACTCTGCCATTTCATTTTACAGTATAGAAAGTGGCAGGGTCTGGGTTGAAATGAACATGTCTTCAATTAAAATGTTGAGTCCTGGACACCACCTTGTAGCTTTGGGGATGGGGACACTGAGCCCAGTGTTGAGGATGGGCCTGACTGTCATGCAATATTGAGTTCGGATTGTTGGATTTTGATAGGACATGCAGTGAATGAGTTAGGTAAGCTCTATCTATGAAAGGTATTGATTGAGTTCCCAGACTGGCTGGAGCTTTCTGATAGAGACAAGGGGTCCATCTGCGGAAGGGATGGATTTAGAAACATAATGTGATATGGGGGCTGGGAGGGATCTTCCCTCCCTCTCACCTCAGTGGCTCTCTGCTGTCCACTGTCATTCCATGAGCTCTTTCCCTCCGCCAGCCCCTCCACCATGCTGCCCAGTCTTGGAGGCAGCAAACTATAGAAAAGCTCTACTAACAAAACAGCTTAGGAAGCACAGGGCTGCCTGTGCAACCTCATTTTATTCTATTTTAATTAAGAGATAGGTTATAACATTTTCCTTTAGCTTTAAAATACAAAAAAAAAAAATAATAATAAAAACCACTCAGTCTTCTTGTGTTGTTATTGCTCTCATTTTTTTAAAAAATAAAGTTCTATGTGTCCTATTTGGTCCACCTCTTTCTTCAAGTCAATGAAGATTCTACATGCTGCACAGGAGTCACTGATATGAACCGACCAGAAGGGAGTGTTCAGGATCCTCAGCAGTCTTGATACCGGCACAGACTAGAAATGGATAGAGGGACTAGAATTTAGGCCAAACAGGAGAAAATTCAGATGGGCTGATGGAAAGTGGAAGAGATATTAGTTTTTTTTTTTTTTTTTCCTCTGAGGAGCAGAAATAAATACCTGTGAAATTTCTATTCAAAATAAGAAGCAACTGTATAATTTTTAGAGACTTAAACATGGGAAAGCCAGTGACTATAACATGCAGAGTACATGTCCCAGCACTGGCACTGCACCGGCTTAAAATGCAAATGGTAAATCCACTGCAGAAAATTCCTTCTGACAAATGAGGAAGCATCCCTCTTCTGTTTGCTGCATTCCTGACTTGGGGTGGGGGTGGGGCTACAAAATGAAAGCAGAACACTTATTGGCCTGGCCACACACAGGGAACCAAGTGGCACAATGGGGTGAGTTCAGAGGAGCCCTTTGTGTACAACTCCAAAAGCCTCTGCCATGCTCAGATCTGTACTTCCGCCACACATGGACCCACACTCCTTCCTGATTTCCTGCTGTCATTCGGAAATAAATGAAATATGGCTCTGTCCATAAAGCCTGCTCTACAGTCCACTTTGGTTAATCAATGTATGATGTTTCTGAACCGCACAGTTCTCCGACATCCCACTCTCTGCAGTGCGCTGTCTGAGGGGGGCAGTGGAAATTACTTCAGACTACATGAGTTTGTCCAAGTGCAGTAACATTCCTCAGTTTTTAAAGGGCATCCTTTTTTATTTTAAGTTGTCATTTGAATTCAAGTTCTTCGGAAAACATGCATAATAATCTTAATGATCCCATTGAGTAGTTTAAATTCAAATTGTGGAGTGTTTGAAATACCATGCTGGCAATACTTTCCATAAATTACTCTTAAATTCAATACAACCCTACATACACACACACACACACACACACACACACACACACACACACATGCACCACACTCAAAAAAATCTTTAAATTACAGTTTCTTTTCTCTTCTCCCATTTAAATTGTCACTTGGTTGATAAATTATTGCTGTAGTGTCTGCATTAAAATGTCTATGTAATTTTCTAAAAAAACTAATTTAGTGGCAGGTGTAAGATGTTATATCCTCTCATGGTAAATGGAGAGTTGCTGTGCGGTAGATGCACGACTTTGGCATGAGTGTGCACTTAGCTTGTACGTGCACATGCCTGCGTGCCTTGGCATTTAGTCCATCATGCCAGGCTTACTTATTGCCCTTCTGATTCACGGAGCACATGAGCACTCTTAGGAAATGCTGATAGACTGAATCCAAAAGGTGACTTTTGCTGGACACTCTTGCCTGCAGTCTTCATGGGGAGCTCCTGTCCAAAGCAGAATGGGACTGAGGACACCACAGAATTTAATGATTACAGGAAAGAAAGCTCTTTTGAACATCAGTGAGAGAAGACCATCTCTGTGCTTTATTTCCAGTATTTCTGAGAAACAGCATTTGTTCTTCAAAGTTTGCCAGTAAGACCTCTAAAAAGGGAAATATACACGTGAGCTACAGGATATTCCCATGATATTATATAAGGAAATAAAGCAACACAAAACTCGGCCTGCCTTCAGAAGAATTCCAAATGGAGTTATAGTCCACAGACTCAATCAAGAGTCTCATGTTGAGGAAGAAACTCCCCATGAACCGCAAGATATGGATGTATTTTCCTTGGCGGGAAACAGCTGGGATACTTGATACCACTTAAAATACCAGTGGAACAATAACGAGAAGATACTTGACAATAATTAGAAGATTTTTGCTCCATTAGACTGTTTTGATATGTTAGCAGCCCCTACTGAAAGTAACAATTCAGTGACTGGAGATGACTTGCTACAATGAGCTCAACTGCCCCTCACTATTTCACTGCCACCTCAAGACATTCTGTGTCCATGATGGCACTTACTGTACAGTTTCCTTTTCCAATTTTTATTTCTATTAGTACAGTATGGAATGATCTCACTTGCACGGGGGGGGGGTTAGGACATGTTCACAGCACATTTTAGTTCTTTTTTTCATCTATCTCTTTTTGTCCTCCATCCTCCTTTCTCCATCTCTCAGTTTTCTTACCTTTAGGGGGTATCTTCTTCCATCTTCTAGGATGCCTATTTCATTTAGCCATCAAGTTTCTCAAAAACTAGGTGATATCTGTCTTCTAATAACTATTAAAATAGGTGGAATACAGAGGATAATTCATACATATTCCTTTGGTGGACTTGAGTGGACTGGACCATGTAAGTGAACAACTGAAGTACAAAGGTCAGAAAACTAGACTCGTGGACAGAAAATGAGAGTTGGAAAGACCGGCTTTGGTGTCAACCCTCTGGGGCTCACTGTCTGAGCCTCACTGCTCTCATATCAAACCACGAAAGAACACCTGCAACGTGGGACTGCTGTGCCCATCAAATGAGAAACAACTATAAACGTACTTGGGGCACATGTGTTTAAGTGTAAGATATCATTATGCAAAGCAGTTGTTACAGGTGCTAAATGCTAAAGGATATATAATTAACATAGCTGGAAAACAGATAGATTATTAAGTAAAGTTGCCAATGTTGAGGCTCTGAAAATGATACCCCAAGGGATGGTGCCTTGGCACACTCAGTACTTTGAACTACAGAAGACTGGCAGGCCTCCGAGCACAGGGCGCTCTGCCCTTTCATACTCTTGTTTCTTGTCCCTCCATCCCAAAGAATAATGAAGGGGCTTTTCCTGGATTCTTTACCTGACTAAAGACAGAAAAGATACACGTGGTATGAGTTGTTTCCCTGGAAATCTCCTCAGCTCAGGAAGATTAACTGCTTTCCGGGAGAGGAGCCTAAGGTCACGGCCATGTTGAGGTGAACTTAATAGCAGCCTCTTCCTTATTCGCCCACAACATGATTCATCTGTCTCCCAGCTCATGTACTTGATATGTTAACAGCCTTTCTCCATGCTTCCTACCTCTCTCTCCACCCTTCCCTAAAAGGATGGTATTAGGATTCTAATATTGCTAGGGTTTTGGGTACCTACTTTCTTTAATTGAGGTGCCCCATGCACTAAATAAACTGGTATGCCTTTCCTCCTATAAATCTGCTACCAATTTCTTTGACAGATTCTAGCAATACTTCAGAGGATACAGAGAAAAACATTATTCACTCCTTTAATATGCTACAGCAGCAACTGAGATCCAAATTATTCCTTCCTAAAAATACCAAATAATAAACTAATCACTACATGATTTTGGAACTCACATGGCTCTTTCACCTGGAAACTCTATATCCTCACTAGGCTTCACTTACTTTAAAAAGAAAAAAAAAAAAAAGAGGGTGGTGGATTAGAGAATCTTCAAGGTTCTTTCCCAGTACAAAGACATGTAGGTTGATTTCTAGTCAATTCCTTCAGCAAAACGAATTTAAGCAGTGTCCTGTGGTCCCTGCATAGCTGTTCAATATGGTATCCACCTTATCAACAACGGAAGGACAACACTGCTGTTACTTTCCCCTTAGATCTGGATTTCATGTGATTTTAGGACAATGGAATTCGGCGTTTGTAATGAATTCCATTAAGATGCTGCCAAAGGAAGATGATGATCCTCAAACTGTTATTGCGGCAAAACCTTTGCAAGCCAGAAGATTTTTTTTTTCAACCTCTTTACCCCCATGTTTTCTCCAGAGTAAGAGACAGGTCATACTGAGTAAATACATCCTTATTGATCAAGAGGCGGATGTAGTTTCCTTCAATGGAGAAAGTGACTGTGGAGTTCTTCTCAGAATTCTTCTCATTCACCCTTTCTGCCTTATCAAAATCCATCTTCACTCTACATTTCAGGGCTGGGTAAAATTTTGTCTTCCTTGGGAGCTCTGTATGGATTCCAGTGGCTTTTTCCCTTACCTTCTGATCTCTCAGCACTTCTGAATCTTGTAGACGAACCAGGTGACCCTGGTTTGTGTTGTACTGATTTGCAGGTAGCAACTTCCTTACCAGTCTAAAGGCTTTGGGAGTACCTAGCCTGAGTCTTGCATTACTCTGTGCTCTTCCAGCACCGAGCACAGTACTGTGCACTCCATGCCCCCCCTTCAGTGTCTCCTACAACTGGCTAGTAGTTTTCAATTCAGTCAAATATGTATGGAAGCCATAAAACTCACATTTCCCCAAGGCAAAGGGCACAGCAATCACTCTTCTTTCCTGCATGGTCCTTGGTGAGAATTCAGAGCCACCCTTGAGAAAAATCTGACCACACATTCTCACAAAAACAACCTTCTTCATTTTATTTTACTTTGAACTTAATTAATACGAAAGCTTAACCAGCCACCTCTTAATTATATCGGCAAGTTGGTGAGGTTTATTGATCCAGGTGTGAGGAGTTAATTCCAAACAGTTTTTGACAAAGAACACTTTATGGGAGAACACAGCGTTATTTCAGCAGCTTTGCTGGAATGACCTATAGACACTGCCCAGCCAGGCTCAGGCCATTCTGGCTTCCTGCCACTTGTGCCAATTTCCTAATGATCTAATAGGAATGAGCAACAGCTTTCTTTCTCTCTAAAAAACATTCTTTTTTTTTTCTTAAAAATTAGATGAGAACTAGTAGGTCAAATGTATTGTTAAAGGCTTGAATACTAATAAGAACCCAAGGAGTATTTAACAAAATTCCTTAAAGGCAATGCGATGCTCAATGAACATCCTTTATACAATGAAAATACATAGCTTCCATAACCTCAACTTGTGTTCAACTCACCACTGCTGATAACCCATGTATAGACCTGTGGTTGAAAAGATTAAATAACTGCAAAGAGCTAATTGTTTCTAAATTCAGATGTGAAAACCCTCACCTCTCAATGTGACAGTATTTGGGAACAAGGTCTCTGGGAAATAAACTCCAGGAGCTTGTGAGGGTGGGGCCTCCACAGTGATTATTACCATCCTCCCGAGGAGAGAAAACAGAGAGCTCGTCCCCCACCCCATCTCTCCACACAAGGACAGATAGCAGTGGGCCACCTGCAAATCAGGAAGAGAACCCTCACCAGACCCTATCATGGTGGCTCACTGATCTTGGATTCCCAGGCTCCAGAATTATGAAAAAATAAACATCTATCTATATCGTAGACACACAGTCTATCAAATTTTGTTGTGGAAATTAAAACCTATCAATATAGTCTTTAAAATACTCCCTAGAGAAAAGTTTTCTTTTGGATACTATTTTGAGGATTACATAGTAACTTCAGGTGGTGTGAAGGGAAAAAAGAAACACAAACAGAAAACAAAACAAAATGAGCTTGTTCCAATGGAACTCACAGTTTTTTTCTGTAGGAGTGAGATTGTCTACCATTATAAAGAAGAGATAGTAAACAATTAAAGGAATATTAATACCAAAGTACAGATTAAAGGGCCAAGGACCTAGCTAGTGGCACTGTTTCTGCCTAACAATTGCCAAGTTTGGAGTTTGACCCCTGGTACTGGAAAGCAACAAAACAAAACAAAACAAAAACTAAGAAACAACAATGAAAACCAAAGTACAGATAAAAATTCTAAAAATATAGAGAAGGAAGTCCATGTATTAAGCTAGAGGGGGATAGAGAAGAATTCTGTAAACAGAGCTAACCAAACTGAACTGGAACCAGAGAAGTAGGAGTCCTATACAATGACAGGCCAGCCAACAGCATGGATTTATATAAGAGCAAGTTAGAAGCTGAGATTTACAGTCCAGCTCCAAGTTCTGTGCTCATCTTCATTCACCAGGGCCCATGTTTTTCAAAGCCCTGACTCTATCAATTTGTCAAAGGCTTCATAATATGCAGAATTAGGTAAAAATAAGATGGACCGTGACACTTGAGTATGAACCTCTTTCTCCCCAAAGACTGTCTGGCTGAATTGCTTATTTCCTTCAAATGCTCCTGTAATCTGTTTTCCCAGTCAGTCCTTTGCTCTGGGGCCCAACACACTTAGTACTTCTCACTTTGTGAAAAAAACTCTCTGTGTATTTGTTTTGTTTTATAGTAGATCTTCTTTAGTATCTTTACCTACAGTAATGGAATAAAAATAAAAATAGTTCACTTTTGAGAAGAATACTTTTTAGAAGGTTCATTCTCATTTAAAATAACATATTTGGGCTGCAGATTTAACCCATTGTTTCTGGCACCTGCCTTGCAAGCCCAAGGGCCTAGGTTCAATCCCTGGTAACCACATACAAAAATGCTGGGCATGGTAGTTCATGTTCGTGCATAATCCCAGCACTAGGGCGGCAGAGGCAGGAGGATTGCTGTGAGTTCAAGGCTCCCTTGGGCTACATAGTGAACTCAGGCCCAGCCTGAACTACAAAGTGAGACCCTGTCTCAAAAAATAAATAAATAAATAAATAAATAAATAAATAAATAAATAAATACAAAGCAACCCCTCCAACCCCCAAACATTTTCTATGAACTAAATTGATTTACTTTTTAAAATCAATTTTATTGGTACATTTTATACATATGGTACAATCACATTTAGTACTGAGAATTTAAACTTGCACATGACAAATCTTGATTCTCATTTTCTCATTTTCCTACCCTCCCTACAATACCTGCCCCTATATATATAAGCTTAGTTTCTCTTTTTTGTACTATCAATTTTTTTCTTTCTCTGCTTTACTTTCTCCCAACTCCCTTTCCCTTTTCCTTTGGCACACTTTCTTCTTATTTCACAATATCTATCATAAATTTTGGCATTCATTTACATCTTCACTTTTTAATACTAGAGGAAAGATATGATATTTACATATTCGAATTCTATTATTTCACTTCTGAGTATGTTCTCAACGTACATCCATTTGAGTATAAAGGATGCAAATTTATCATTCTTTATGGCAGAGTAATACTCCATTTTATTAAAAAAATTACATCTTCTTTATGTCTCCATTAATGGGCATTTGCATTGCTTATAAGATTTATGTATCACTAATTGAGCTGCTATAAACATGAGTGAAAATATGCTGCTGTGGTATGACTCTTAATTCTTTTGTGTATATATCTAGTAGGGGAATAGCAGTGAAAAATGAGATAACGAGTTCTAGTCTTTTGAGGAATCTTCACAAGATCCTCATAGTAGTTGCACCGGTGTATGTTCCCACTAATAGTGGAGAACGGTTTCTTTCTCCCCATAGCCCCAGACCTATTTGTTGTTGGTTGATTTCATGACAGCAGCCATTCAGTGTGAAGTGAGATGGATGTCATCTCACTGAAAAGCTTCTGCATAGCTAGAGAAACCAACAAAGAGTGAAAAGACAGACTCCAATATGGTAACATGTTTTAACCAGTTGTTTCTCAGACAAAGGACTACTATCTAGAGTATATGAAGAACTTAAAAAAAATTACCCCCCCCCAATTTAAAGACTTCATTCAAAAATGGGCAACTGAAATGAACATACACTTTTCAGATGAAGAAGTAAAGGCAGCTAAGAAACATATGAAGAAATATTCAACATCACTGGTCATTTGAGAGATGCAGATGAGAGCTGTATGATTTAAATAGCCTGGTTTACATTTTAGCATTATAAAAGCACTCATAAGGTTAAAATGACTTTTATGGAACATTTTCATTATCTTTTCAAAAATAATGGATGCAGTTTAGAAAGTCATCCCATGTTTCCCATCTTCAGACTGTGTCAAGCATTCTCAGATCCTTTAAAAATGTCAATTCAGGGGGCCGGGGAGTTAGCTCAGTAGTTTCAGTGCCTGTCTTGCAAGCACAAGTACCTGGGTTCAATCCTGGGTAACCACATAGCAATACTGGGTGTGGAGACTCTCACCCAGTAGCAACCAGTACCACATACCACAGTGCCGGGCGTGGTGGCTCACGCCTATAATCCCAGCACTCGGGAGGCAGAGGCAGGAGGATTGCTGTGATGTGAGTTTGAGGCTGAGCTCAGGGCCAGCCTGAACTACAAAGCAAGACCCTGTCTCAAAAAACTTTACAAAAAAAAAAAAACAAAAAAGTCAGTTCAGTGTGGACCCAATACATGGATATAAGATCTGAAACTTCAAAGTGATGGGTGAAAACACTTGAAGCAGTAGCACAGGTAAAGTCTTCCTATACCTGTGTACGAAAAAATAATCAACATTTTTAGCTATTAAAGAAATGGAAATAAAAGTTACGTTGAAATTCTATTTCACTTCTAATAAAACAACCATCCACAAGAATACAAAAAACAATAAATGCCATAATGAATGCAGGGGAAAAAGGAAGGAATATATTTATACTGCTGATGCAGATGTAAATTAGAATACCTGCCATGGAAATCAGGGAGGAGCTTGCTCAATAAACTAAAAACAGAGATAACAGCTATACTAGGCTTTGGTGCTTGATGAAGGAATTAAAGCCAGCAGACTATAGGGATCCCCAAATACTTGTGATTATTGTAGCTGAATTCATAATAGTCAAGATATGGAACCAGGCCAGGCACCTATCAACAAGTAAATGGATGAAAGTGGAAAATTATTCAGCAGTAAAGATATTTTCATTTGCAGGAAAGTGGGTAGAAAGAGCAATCATGATGTTAGGCAAAAGAACACTCTGGCTGCCTTTAGAAGAACAAATGTCTCATGTTGCCTCTACTATGTGGCATCTAAAAGAGATGGCATGAAAGGAAGTTATTATAAGACAGAAGGAAGAGGATCAAGTGGAAGGGGATGGTGCGGGAAGGTCCTGGGAAAAATGGAAATGTCAAAATACATACATGGAAATTCCATATTCCATAAAACAATAAGCACTAATATAAATACATGTTCAAAAACTGAGCTGTAAGAGATCTAGGAATCTCAAAAATGACCTATGAACAATTCCAGAGCAAAAATAAATTCTGAGCGGGTCCAGCTATGGCATCCCGCAGAAGTTTTTCCTGCTCTTGACACCTAATTTCTCGTACTGTAAAAGCGGGAGACCTAATTATTCAATACTCTTCAGTTAAAGAATAAATATTCTTAGAAAACTTACTAGGCCCTCTTCGCAGCTATGATGACTTCGGCCTGTTCTGCAGGGAGGTGAGGTAAGGAGGAGGCCCCAAGGAGATCTTTTCTGTTTGTTTACTCATTTCTATCAGCCTGGCTGTGACAGAGACGTAGCCTGTCACATTCAAAGTCATCAGAACATCAGAATCTCCATTCAAATTCCTTGGCAACTTGGCCATAGAGAACAGTCTGTGTGCTTGACCTTGAGTGATTGCAGTAGCTCTTATGATAATTCTGTGGCTGGAAGCTAGACAGCTGGCTTCACTCTTACCTCTTTCTCTTCAATCTTATCTTTTCTATTTACATTTCAGCAATAACTGCTCACAGGCTCCGGGAGCCAGGTTTTAGTCTTCTTACAGTCTCAAGTCCAGGGAGCACTAAAGTGTGAGCAAAGGGTGTGTGAGCCGAACACCATGAGGAGACACAGGTATAACAAGGTCAACTTTTAGTGCCCCATAACCATAAAAACAATGACAGGCTCACCTGCCTGATATGCACTACAGAAAAGACACAAAAGAATCAAACCCAACTTCCATCCCCAGGCACATATTCTTTGAGGAGTTCAACTAGCCATGTGTTAAGGACTCCAACAACTTTATCATACTAGTTGGAATCAGGTTAAATTCTCTGAGGGAAATGGAAACAAAACCCTTGCAGGTTCAGGGAAGGCCAGACCTAGATGAGAAAGATCCAGGAAAAGATTATTTAAAGACTGATTCAGAGTTTTACAAGAAATGGGAAAAGACACAATAGCCTGAGCCTAGACAGAGAAACATCAGGTCAGGGGCAAGTACTGTCATAAGAATGGGAGGTGAAAGTGTAAAGTTATTTGGGACCATTGCTGTATGAGGAAGGATGAAAAGTACAAACACCTGGATCTCAAACATGAGTGTCCATGAGAATTCTTCTCCACTCCTACTCTCTACTTTGTAAAAGGTGCAAAGATCCTATCCCCTTGTGTAGGGGGTAGGACCTAGGATCTGATTTTATTAATAAGCTCTCTAGGGTGACTGCAAAGCATGTGACCTCTAACACACTTAAAGAAAATTCAGCTCCCAGTCTCATCCCTCAGATTCCAGCAGTTCTGAACCCAGAAGGGCGAATGATTTGTCTTTTAGTAAATTAAGTTGGGGAAAATTCCCCTTTACAGATTTTGTACACAAAGCCCTGAATTTTTTTGCTCAGCCCTGTTGTCTTGGAATCCTTGTTTAATCGTGTGGGGTAAGAAAGTGCTTTCATTCTACATGTGGGGGAAGTGAAGCTCAAAGATATGAGGTCACAGAATAGTAGCTGGTCAAGGTGGGTGTGATTTTAATAGACATGTTCTGTTTTTAGAATAATTTGCCTTGCACCAAGCCCTTTCAACAAAAGGCTGAATATCTTATGTAGAAACTTATTTTTCACTTGAAATTTATAGCGCTGTCTTCTCTGTTTTTGTCTCTGTCTCTGTCTATCTGTCTTTCTCTTTCTTGCACGCGCACACACACACACACACACACACACACACACACACACACACTCTGCCTCATTCCTATTTATTCTAATAGAAAGTACATAGACATATCCTTCTTCTGAGGATATGGAGGAGTCCCGAAGAGCCAATAACAGATTCTGTGCTATAGCTGGCTAATTATCCCCCCTTTATGCATTAAGAGATAGAAGATAAATATTAAAGAGAAAACAAAGGGCTCTTTTGCTATGTTCTTTCCATCTTTTTATCTCTAAAGTAGGAAGTTTACTGAACCACTGCCAACAATTCACTCAGCCTAATGAAGTGTATAAGTAATGGGATTAAATAATCTTAAACCATTATTACAGTGGCCTGATGCTGACATTCATCTAAACTTTGGCAAACATCGAGTGGTGAGTTCATGCTTGATTTAAAAATAAACAAACTAGGGCAGTGGGAAGGCTTGAGCATAAAGTTTCAGGAGTATTTAACCTGGAAATTCAAGACTCTTCATTCCAGTTACAGCTGAAGTAAACACTGTCCTAATTCTACCCTCACCAACCAAAGTCCCCCAAATCCAACATTTTCTAAGAATGTCTCTTTGGACCCGCAGCCACATATGGTTAACATTCTTTCTGTCAGTCCCCAAAGAAAGCAATTCTTTGAAGACATCATCAAGGATCATGGTTTCTATTCCTGCCCTCGCCATTAATAAACCATGTAACCTCAGGCAAATCAGTCAGCTTTCTTGGGCTTTAGCTTTCTCAGCTATAAAATGACGTTATTGAATTTCTAAGGTTCCTTCTGGCCCTGAAAAAGCATTCTAATTCTATGACAACAGCAGTTAATATAGTTTGGCTTAGGAACGAGGAGGGAAGTCTTCTAGGCAGTGAGCGCCCTGGGTTTTTCTGGGCAAACTACTTGGGGGCCTGCATTTCATTTCCCTTACCATGAAGGCTGCTTAGACCTGCAAGGGCCGTGGTGAGCTGTAACCCAGACTAGCAAAGAGCTGAGGGCTCTTTGAGGAAAAGAGCTCCACAAATACAGTCAGCAAAGGACAGTGAGGTATCTGTTCATTCCCCTGCTGAAAATTTGCTACTACTGTAGGATAGTGTCATAAGAGGGTTGTCTCTGAAGGTGAGACCTCCCTTCCCAAGTACATTCAATCCCAAAGTCATTCTGTACATGAGTTAATTATTCTTGGGAAATTTTACAGTATTCTTTACTTTGAGTATTTATAATTTTAATCATTTGTACTTCCAGGTATTTTCTGCGTTGTGCTATTTGGCCTAAGGATTTTTTTCCTGCTACAATTCTAAACCTAAACTTGTAATTTTTATTTTGCCAGCTTGAGAAACTTATTCTAATATTTTAGATTTTTTCAAAGTTTTGTAGAAGAATAGCCACAATATCTGTAAACATGAAGTTGGAGTGAAAAAGCCTCAGGAAAATATGAATGACACAATGCCATTCAGTTAAAATGATGAACACCACATGCAAATATCATTACACATTGTTTAGAGGTACACATAAAACAAATCCAGAGCAGCAGCTGCATCTGTAGAGAAGCTCCGTAAATGAGAACAAAAAGAAGAACACAAAGAATTTCAACAGAACATCTGATGTTTTATTACCCAACAGATACATGGATCTTTATCCTATTATTCTTACCTTTATATGTGCTTAAATATTACTTAGTGAGTCAAAACACACATATGTAACCTTTTCTCTGATTCCCACTTCCCATTATGAACGATAGCATGTTCAGACCAAATTAATATCACAGAGGTGATTTTGCTCAAACCTAGACCTAGAGAGAAAGATGTTTGGCCACAGCTTTAACTTATTCTACTAAATATACAGTACTCTATTCTACTTTGAGTTTTTTTGTGTGTGTGTGTTATCCCAACTGTTTTCATTTGAAACAAGAATGTGTAATCAATCTTATGAATTCCTTTTCAATGAAAAGTATCTATGGAGCTGATCAGCTCTCGTTCCAACTTGACATAGCAATATAACAGATTGGTCCCCAACAGTCCTAGTTATCTTAATATTGGAATGATAAAGCTATGTGAAACCTTAGTACTCAGTTTATTATTATTTGGTTCAAGATTTCTGCATTTCTGAGCACTGGATTATCATGGAGTCTTCTTTGGGGACAACCTTGGTTGGTATTACTGTGAGGAACATGCGAGCCTCATAAAATGATTTGGAAAGTAGTTTCTTTCTTGTTAGGCCCTCTAAGCTGAAATAGTGCCAAAATCATTTGTTCTTTGAAGATATGAAAAATCCTGTTAGTGAAATTTTCTGGGTCTTTCTCAGGTAGCAGCTCTGACTTTCATCCGTGTTTATGAAGCGAATCTAGTTTTTTCCCTGCATATTTTAGATTTCCCAAGAAAATGGTCTCCTGCCTGTCAAATTTTAAGTGCTAATACTTTCAAAATGTTTTCTGTATGCTAGCAGCTGCTTTTTCATTTGTAATATTCTGTATTGTTTTGATTTATTTTGAGCTCCTTTATATTGCTCTTTCCAAAGAATAATCTCCTAGACCTAAAATTTCTAGTATGTTTTTAGCTTATCACTAGTATTTATTTTAGTGAATTCCATCTGTGTTTAGGTTGTTGGTCTTGTCATTTTCTAGCTCTCTAGGTTAATTTACTTGTACTCTCTTGGTGCAATTAATGATAAGATCATTACTTGAAACTCAACTATGCTTTTTCCATTACTTTTGCTCATCACATAGGTGCCAGTATTTCTTTGTCTTTCACAAGTTGAACATTTGTCATAGGGTGAGAACAGAGACCTCAGTGACAAGTACAAGTTAGAAGCCCCATTCCTCACTTTTACTTGGGGTCCCACTCTGAAAACATAAGAGCGGCACTTGTGTAGTGGGACTCAGAATCTCGACCTTGTGTATCAGGTGGGTCTAAGTATGCAAAACGATATGCAGGAGATGACACTCAAGAGCATGGCAAAGGTCAGGCTGCAAGAATGGAAGAGATGACTTCTTAGTAGAAGCTTGGTTACAAGGCAGTATGTGACATATTTTTCTCTTTCTTAAAACACTTTTCTCCTTCCTGGAGAGTGCTGGTGGGATGACAATAAAAACATCAAGAGGAAAGTTTGTGTGTGTGTGAATGTGTGTGTATTCACACTCATGCGCAGCCATACATGTATGTGTAAGAGAAAGAGAGACTAGATGGAAGCCTGTGTTCGACAATACAGAGCAGAAATGTGCAATTACGAGGGAAGCGCATGTCAATTTTTTAGACTCAGCCCAAATTCTTGGTTCCTTTTCCAATGCCCACACAAGGCACTGGCTATAACTGCTTTTTTTTTTTTTTTTTTTTTAGGTTTTTGGAGACAGGGTCTCGCTTTGTGGTTCAGGCTGGCCCTGAGCTCAGCCTCAAACTCACATCACAATCCTCCTGCCTCTGCCTCTCGAGTGCTGGGATGACAGGCGTGAGCCACCACGCCCGGCACTGTGGTATGTGGTACTGGTTGCTGCTGGGTGTGGGTCTCCACACCCAGTATTGTTATGTGGTTACCGGGGAATCAAACCCGGGTCCTTGAGCTTGCGAGACAGGCGCCGGAACCACTGAGCTAACTCCCCGGCCCTATAACTGCTTTTAAAACATTTTATTATGAGAACTTGAGTATACAAAAGGACAGCTTTTTGGCAGAGGAACAAAAATCTACTCTTAATGGAGGATGAAAAGTGAGGCTGACTTAAGTGCAGTCACTTAGCAACATAAGAGAACGAAGGGGAGCTGCCGTGTTGGTCATTAACGTGGCAAGTTCAGGACCCTCCTCGTGTTGAGTAGCCTGTGGAGTGGGTTTTTTTTTTTCTAGAAGCCCTCAGGCCCCTCAGATTCCAATTCTAATAAACATGCCTGACCAACTCCTCCTGTCAGAGAGTGAGGGATTGAATTCCATCCAGTCTGCAAAGAGTGCGGGTTTAGGGAAGGACCCTTGGCTGCCATTTCATAAACAGACTTTTGCTGTGAATTTCTGATGTGCTGTGTCCCTTTGTCCAGACTCCTTGGAAGAACTGAGAAGAAAACAGCAATTCTCAGCTAAGTCTATACCAGGGACGAAGTTTTTCTCCTGAAGGGCAGATGCACACATAAGCGGGAGGCACCGCTGCTGTCCTTCCTCCTCAAAATCACATAAAATTATCTTAAGCTACACACAGTTCTCCTCACGTATATCCTCATGTTCCTATGAAGTCAAGGAAGCTCAGAATTAACAACTGCAGTTAAGGCTACTCCGAACAGAGGGCTTCTACACTGCAGCACACAATGCTAAGGAAAAAAGCCAATTGCAGATTAAGTCCTTATTATAGTCAATGGTTTCACACCATACAAAGCATCCATGCTAATTCATTTCCTCTCTTTGAAGACAGGGAGGAAATTTATATCTTCCTTCAATAAGAGAGAACATATGTACTCAAAAATTAAATGGTTTACCCAAGGCCATACCAGAAGAGCTAGAAAAAGGATAGATTATCTGTCATTTTACTGCCCAGGAAATTTTAGTGCTCTTAGTTTTAGTTTATTTACTTATTTTAAAGTATAAGAAGAATCAAAAATAAGTTTTTAATAGATACAATACCAATGTAAAGAAGCATCTCATTGGTATTGATATGCAAACACAAATTAAAATGAATATGGCATATACATTTATTAAGTTAGTTATTAAGTTGACTAAAGTGTTCCAATGATGAGTAGAGTACCGTTTAATATATGTTACAATTAATGCTGATGGTCTTGGGTTTTGGAGAAGTCTTTCTAAAGAGATATAATAAGGCAAAGCAAAAGTCCTCAGAATTGCATTACCTTGACCTACTAATATTAATCAAACTATTTGGGCTAAGGAGATAATTTTTAAAAATAAAAAATCTAATATTCTGAAAGTTTATTAGTTATAATGTTCAAATATTTTAAAATATTCAATACTTTTTGAGGGATAAATGGTTTTAAAATATAGTGTATAAGCAAAATGTAAACCCAAACAGATGAAAGATTAAAAATGAAGATCATTATCAATGGAGAGTTTTATATATATATATATATATATATATATATATATATGTATGTATTTATATTAGGATAGTAAATAGAAAATAGCAAACAAAATATAAGAGAATTACAATACTATACTGAATCAAATTTGTTTAACTGTAGCTGTTTATGCACAAAGATTTAAGAATTCAAGAAATATATTACAAATCATTCATGTTTTTATTAATGTATTAATTATATATTAATAACTACATAATAAAATCTGGAAGTATAATTAGCACATTTTCCTACAGATCATGTCAATAATCAGGTTACATGAGAACTTTGATTGATCAATATACACTTTAGCAAAAAATAAATGTAATTTATATTAGATCAGTTTGACTGAAATCAGAATCAGACTGGTTGGTCAAACATTGATGGTTCTCACATGGAAATAATTTAATAAGCTACTAACTTCAATATTCTTATTCCACTAGCAAACAAAACTACAGAATACCCAACGCTGTGCAGGGCCTGGGTCCTCTCTGCTCTGCACAGAATGCCTTTTAGACATCAGTCGCCAGCACTACCACAGGAAGTAGTGCGGTCACACCTGAAGTATTGCCTGTGCTAAGCCTTGTCATCCCTAGAGACAGACACTCAGGAGTAGGTTTATCCTTATGCAAAATCTGTCTTCAAAAGAAATTGGCTTTACTTAATTCTCATTTTCTTGAGTTCTTTACACTTCTAACATGCAGCCTTTTGGACTCATGGAAGTTCGGAGAAGTTATGGTGCTAATGTATCCATCTGAGCAGGTGAGGGCTGTGTGCTGGAATCAATATCAATAAAGGTCATTACAGAAATTCAGGAAAGAGTCATAAAGGATGAAAGTAAAAAAGGCGTAAAGGATTTCAGAATTTGAATTCATCAGATCTTCCAAGCACGGGGTTAAGTGCAATACAGGAACATGCACTAACGCGGAGGGGAAGGATCAGTCAGGGATATTCATCTGCAAGAGATGAAGGTGAGTCCACCTACTGTGAAAGCCATTTTTATAAAGTGGATATATCTGAGAAATGAAACATCCTTCTAAAGCCCAGCATCTTACTGCATCTGTAAGATTGTCACATACAGAGATTGTAAGCAGGGCCAAAAATCTCCTTAAATGTGCTTTAAATGATTGCTTCATTTCAATTTAAGAATTCATCAGGGGAAAACCTCACAAATTATTCCCATTATGACAAAACCAAGGTTTAGGAAGATCAAGTATCTCTCCCAAGGAAACAAAGTGCTGAGTGACAGAACCACACTGAACCTCATGTTCTTCTCAGACTGTTATACCAATTTCTAATATTGTATCTAAGATTTCTGGCAAATAAGAAAAAATAAGACTCATGGAAGAAGGCTGCACCAAGGCATCAGTGACAGAGCAAGAATCTACATGGTAATTAAAAAAGGATGAAACACAACAGGAGCCACACACACCCACTTGCACACAAACACACAAGAGCGCACATGCAGACACGGCAGTCTAATTGGGAAGCATGAGAACCAACAGCTATAGAGGCTTCTACAACTCTGATGATTTTCTGTGACACAGCTCACAGCAGTGAGCAATTTCAGAGTGCTGGTCCCAGGTCACTGCAAATGACACTTTATAAACTCTGTGTAAGCACATCAGAGGGGAGCTATGGAACACCTTTCTTTCTTCAGTAAAGATTTCACAGGTTGGTATTTAAAATATGTGCTAAAGTGGTAAACTCTTATTTTCTATGCTTATATATAATTGTTTCTTTCAAAGGAAAACAACAAGAAGATGATGATGATGATGATGACTAATATTATTTGTTCTGGGGATTGAACTCAGGACCTTGCACTTGTGAAGCAGGTGCCAGAACCACTGAGCTAAATCCCTGGCCTTTTGCACAACAGGCATGTAGGCCTAGAAGTCTAACTAAATGCAACTCTGGCTTTGACACTAATGTCAGACATACAAAATCACTGCCCTTCTCTCCATCCTTTATAAGATGAAGTTAAGCAAATGACCATAAGATACATATTTTTCTAACTCTAATAATATGTGACTTTATAATGATGCTATATGTGTTTGAGTAGTTTTTGAAAGAAAATGGAATTAAAAAGATATAAAATGTGGTTGAATACAGTCAAATCTTAATTGTGAGGAACTTGGAGATACACACTGGAAGTGCTGGCATTACAGTGAGCTAGAGATGTCAGTTTATGGGATGACAAGGACAAAGGTAGGAACTCCAAACAAATTAAATTTTGGAAATCTACAAACTTAGGACTCCCAATACATCACATTTGAGGCTTCTTTTGGTTTGGAACATCTTGGTATCAAGGGCAAGCCATGATTGCTTTATGGATTTTTTTAAAAAAGTGTTATTTTCCCCATTGACTTTCTAGGCACATCAAAGCCATACAGAAAGAGAGCAAAGCAATATGGTTTGGATATTAAATATTTGCACATATTCATCAACTCCTCTATCAGAGGATAGCTCAACAGATTAAATAACCCTACAAAAAAGCTAAGATAATGTGACTGAGGATTTTTCAGTCATCAGCTATGTTATTAAAAAAAAGCTATATTATTTTAAAAGAAGAAAATAATCCCTATTATTTCAATCAGCATTTCTATTAATTTCCCCTTAAGGTGCTTTTAATAAAGGGCCTCTTTGCATCACAGAAAACCTGCTGGATAAAGAGGTTACTTAAGAACCAAACCCATTTGATGTCCTCCTAGCCAAACTTTGAAGACAAGAAATCCACGAGTTTGGTAGACAAGTCCAGATATCTTCAAAGTTTGGCTAGGAGGACATCAGATGGGTTTGGGTTGATAGGACCATTGATAAAGTTACCCTAAGAAATACTTGGATTTCAAATGCAAGGTGAAATTTACTAGTGAGAGGCGTGACTTTACTACTAGGAAAGTCCTTGGCCTCTGAAGAAAGAACATGTTAGCTTGTGCATAACATAATTTTCCTAGCAGACTCACTTATTAAAAGGAGCCCTACCCCCAGGGCACTTTCGACTTCACAGGAGTTGGAAACGCAGGGGAAATTACACTATGTCAACATCCACACGAACATATCTTGTGAAGCCTGGATAGGAATAATGATCACATTCAATCAGAAGAGACTGGCATTTGGCCAAAGGAGACCAGCACTCGCGGGACAGGTATGGGAAAACTTACAATGTAGCAGGGCTCGCAGTAGGCCTTCTTCTCTACGGCATAGAAGGGCTGTCCTCGGAGTTTGTTGTTGCAAATGATGCAGGTAAAGCAGTCCACATGGAAGACCTGATCCATTGCAGTGCAGCCTGTGCCTTCTCCAACTACATTCTCTCCACAGCGAGCGCAGCGGCCTAAGAGAAAGAGAGGGATTGGCTGTTAAGAAGAAACAAAGGAATTCCTCACTCTCAAGAAGCCAACAGGAGAGATGCAGCAGCTGGATGCACATGCCAGCCAAGCAAGATTGCTATACAGTCGCTGCCAGCATAAAAAACTGTATGTCAACCGACGAGACTGACCAAAGATCACACAGAAAGTGGTGAGATGGAATTCAGGTCCCCGACTCTGAGACAAGGGTTCTGCCTCCACTCTTACATACAAGTCTATACAAAGGGAACACAACCCAGGAAATTTGGACTGAAAGATTGAATCTGTGAAACAGTCCACAAAAGCCTTTCTCCTTGGCAACTCTGCATCCAGTTAGTATATCCAACACACACTTTGATTCTTTTCCCAAGAGCCCTGGTGATCAAACTTTTGTAATGAGCTCTTCAGTGATAGGCAAATCCAAGACAGCTTCTTTTATTGGCTGCTCATTCTGCCTGTTAAGAAAATTCTCCATCATGTGGAGCCAGCACACATCTGCATTTTGACTGCTACCTCAAAGTGCCACGTCTCTCTTCTGGGACCTGGTGAGAGAAGTCTCATCTCTTGGATTTAATACCCTCTAAGAGACTACAGTTCAGTTGCATGGCCTCTACTTATGTTTTGAGTTTGAACAACCCTAAATCATATGCAAGTTCCAAGTGCTGAGGGCTTCTGAGTCCCTCGTGGTGCTGGTTCTTCCCTGAGCCACTACATAGTGTTCTGCAAAATTATAGCATCCTTAAATTGATTGATGGGACATCTGGTCCATATACGGACATACAGTTAGGTTTTGGATACAGTTTTAAGTTATAACAATAAAATATAATTTAAGACGAACAAGACACTGGGCTGATTGTGATGTTTTTCTGGCTCCGTGATGGGAATCTTGAGTCAGAGGTCAAGTCCATATCAAGTTTGCCTCTAGCCTTTGCCTCTAAATTTAAAGATTCTAACAGATATTTAAAGACCACTGGGAGTGTCAGCAACGATTTTCATGCTTTTGCATATAACTTATAACAAAGCTGGTTTCATGCATGCTGGACAGTTTTCTGGTGCTCTCCTTATATTAATAATGACTACAGTGTAGATACAGCTATTATTTCTATTGTGCCGGTGAGGAAAAGGAGTCAGAAATAATGGCGAAACATGATCACACCCAGACAGTTTAGCTCCAGTCTCTGCACTCTACCCCACTATGAGGAACTGTTTCTCTCTAGTTGTGTGCATTGGGATGAACACAGATTTGGCGTTACGGCTCATGATGGAGACGTTTCTCACCACAGACTGCTTTCAGCACTCCATCACCCTGGATTGACAACCATTTCACACTTAAAAAATGAAAGGGCTAAATGTCTCAGCTTGGGAAAAAAAGAGGTAAATACACTTCAAATTCTCTCTGGTTGCATTTGGCCCTGGAGAGTATTTCCTCAAGTTCTATTGCAGGATTGGAATGTGTCTTTTAAATCGAGCTCAAACTATTCACCATTATTTATTTTTTTCCTGAGGAATGAGAAATATCAAGTGCTAGAAAAATACTTAAGTTCTTGGAAACAGCCATCTCTGCTAGAGTTGATATTATTACAAAGGCACAATATCAGGTTCTTGTCACTTGATAAAACTTTTGAATAATAATTTTAATGCAGTTTTTATGACTGGGCTTACAGACTCCTACTCAAGAGTTGTTGTACAGTCTCTCTTATGTTTAATTTAGAAAGGTATCTTTAAAATGTTACACTTCCCCCTGCTTAAATAAGGTACTTCAACTAACAGTACTTTGTAATTACTCTGGAAACAGAAAAGCCAAAAACTTAATTGTGATACTACATAGTAAACAGGCTCTGTTTGAAAAGGATACTAAAATTCTTAGACCTCTCTGTCACCAATTGGCAGCATTCTGTTCCAAAACAATATTGCTGATGAAGGGCCAGACAGATCACTTATCCATGTGATTATTAAGAACATACAAAACACATAAGGAACACTGAAAATTGAAATATTACATTATAGACTTGTTACATAAAGGTTAATACAGTTATTTTCTGTATTAATCTTTGGCTTTCTATCAGTAAAAATGTATCACTTAGTAAGATATCAAGAATCCCTAGAGATCTGTGGATTACAATTTGCAAAACAAAATAAAAAATATTTCAGCCAAGTGGTATCAACTATTGGCCACAGTGATCTGCTAGGCAGCTAAACATGGCAATTTGATGTAGACCAGTCATGCCAAACCCTTTAGAGCTTTCAATGATATAAATAGCCCATTGTGGCCCACTGCCATAGGTTTGGTACCACTGACCTAGAACATGAATATATGAAGTGTAATATCTGGAACCTAAGAACTTGAACCTCTGTGGCTTAAGGAGAGCTTGTTAGCTCTACATGAAGATAAGGGAACAAACTTCAATCACTGCTTTAGAGGGTAAAGTTTGGCAGAAAAGCAAGCTCTGAAACTACCAATCTTTTCGACAGACATCCTGGGTGTCTATTGCTGGTCCAGTTCTGCAGTGTGCTCCTATAAGACATGCTGAAATAGGGTAAACATTAGCTATGGAGGTTATTGTCAGCCTGAAATTACCTGCATCCACTTAGATGGCAAACTGTGTAGCATGTTAGAAGAAAGTGCTATGAAAATACAAAAGAAAAGTCACATTTGAGAAGGCTCCATAAAGGATCTTTAGAGAAACAAATGTTGAGGTTGGACTTTAAAGAATGGAATTTTGACAGGTAGAGATGGACAAGAGAAAGAAAATCTAGTTTTTTTTCAAAGAGGGGATGTGTATCTGTGGCTTCCAGGATGCAAAAACATGACTTAGTAATGGTACGTCAAGCTTTTTTCTTCTCAGCTGTGAAAGCAGACACTTCCATTATGTCCTGAAGAATATTTCCAGAGTGGGACAGGCTCATGCGCTGGACCAAGCCATGACCAGCCCTGCTGTCTTCTGTATTTTTCCTAACCTTGGGATAAATCGGGGACACCAGCCTTGAGGGCAGTCAGTCTGGCACCTTAAAATTCACAAGCACAGAGAAAAGAGCGAAGAACTAAAATTAAAAATAGCTCGACACAGCGACAACACAGAAAAGGTGGCCAAAGGTTCTCCTTCAACGTTAACAAAAACATTACAAACCATGCTGTTTAGAGACACATTTGGAATGTAATGAAAGCTACTTAAGCACAGTGTAATCGTGTCCTGAGAAGGACTCACACTGGCCATTATTAACAGCACGCCACAACCTTAATGCCCTTTCTGGCAAAGATTCAGAGCTATAAACAGCAACAAAAACAAATGAGGAAAAAAAAAAAAGGAATGATAATGAACTCCAAGGTATTGAAGGAGGAAGGAACACGATAAAGTAGGGTAGTGAGAAGCTGGGGCTGAGACCTAGGGATGCAGGAGCGGCTTTGTGGTGATGCTCAGGATAGCAGATCAAGGCAGACGTCAGAGGACCATGGAGCCTGTACATTTTGTCTGTGAATCAAGTCTCCTATCTCCACCAAAAGCTCGCTTGTGTCTGTGTGCTTGCATGTGCATGTATGTGACCTTATACTGTCGGTGGTAGAGTCAAAGGTTTTTGCCACGCCTCACCTGCTCTTCCCCAGGTATGGCAAACTTATCCATGTTTCTGAAGACCACACTTACTCTCTAATTAAGTTTCATTATTCCTGGGCCATTGCGACGGCTTCCTGATTGCTCAGATGGCTCTAGTTCACTTACTCTTATGAGTGCAAAGTCTTTAGGAAAGTCTCAGTGATTGAGTTAAATCTGGAAGGTTAGAATTTGAACAAAATTTTCTTGTCAATATTTTTGTTAACTGAAGAATAGCACTCTGGAAAAATCAACAGATTGAACCAGGGACATTGAGTATTGGGCTATATAAGTTTTCATATCTATTTTATTTCACCCATTTGAATTTTTTTTTAAATTTGCCAAAGGCTCAGGATGTAGCTCAATGCAAAGGTTTTTGATGCAGTACCTAGAAGTGCAACAACAAGACATTTTTATTTTAAAATATTTTTCTGTCTATCACCACATGATTAACTCAAGAGTCCCCAGATCACTGGCTAATGGTGTCTGTTCCTGAGGAGGCACTAAATATTTGGATGGGAGTGATATATTCCCAAATTTTATCATTACTCAAAGCCAAATAGAACCAGTTAAATTATGCAGACACCAGCCTAGTCACTTTTGTGTTCACATCTTATCCTTTGATTTAAAAACTGTGGTATAAGCAAAATGAGTGTTACACTTATCAATATTATATCATGATAAAGTGAGGTCCTATGTTCCAGTTTTCTGGTTAACCACGTTCTTCAGTACATTCTGATTTTTTTAAGTTTCTTTTTTCTCTTCGTATATGTTTGCAACACATAATAATTCCATTAATCTTGGGAAATTGGCACCTATGCCCATTACATTGTAATCATTTGTATTCCCTTTCCCTCTCTGCTCTTCTGTCTCTCCCACACCCAGATTCCCTTCACATCCCTAAAAATGCTACCTTCTTCCCATCTGCCTTTTGGGCTGCATTTTGAGTTTTATATATTTTACATTTCTCATATAACGGAAAACATGTGGTATTTAATATTCTATCTCTGACATATCAGAAGAAAGTCCTGTTGTAAAAGTTGAATCAACAAGATTATGTACGAGCAATAAAGCATTAAGAAAGTATACCCAGAATCAAATCCTGCTTCTGTGGATTGTTTACGTGGCCATCGGCGTTGTCTCCCTGAAGCATAGCCTCAATTAAAACTTATCCAGAACCTATCTTCCACTGAATGAAAAAAAAAAGATTAAATGAAAAAAGAATGATTATGCATCTTTTATGGACAGGTCCTAAAAGGGCTTAGGATAATGGCATGTTGTAATCACCGAAGATTCTATTACACTGGACTTTATAACATCAGTGTCATAACAGACACCCCGTTTTCTTAGGCAGTTTATTTTGTAGGACAGCGATTCTCAACTTTGCCTATGTGTTTGGCATTATTAATACACTGACCCTGAGTGTGTAATTCTGGGGTGAAATGTGAGAACAGTGAATGTTTCACCAGTTTTTCAGGTGATACCAATGTTCAGCAAGGATGAGCCACTGTTCTTGGGGGTATCTATTTCTGTACTTTTTGTCAGAATAAAAATTAGCGAATATTGGCCAAACAGGGTTCATCTGTATGCAGCACAGGGACAATCTGTACAACCACAAATTAGCTGAAAATAAAAGGAAATCTCTGTGGCGTCATAAACAAGAAAAGTATTTCTCTACTGCTGTGTTTATGTCTCAGTTTGAATGGTTTTCAGTGATTTTTCATCCATTAAAAATACACAAATATGAATAGAAATGTTTATGTTTTCTTGTTTACACACACACACACACACACACACACACACACACACACACACACACACACATCTGCCTAAATCCCCACAAACTGTCAGACAGTGAAGATCGGGGATGGGTCACAAAAGCTTGGGTGAAAAACCAGCAGAGATAAAGTGGAGGCTGATGAAAGGAAACTATTATCACTCCTGACCATGGCATGATTCATTTATAGACAGATATTTGCTTAGGTCAGATCTCCAGGTGAGGAGGTGAATGGAAAGGGGGAGTCCCGCAGAGGTTGCAAAAGGAAACATGTTTCACAGATTTAAATATGTGCATTGTGAAGATGAGCACCAAAAAACAGACTGTTTTCTCTGAAGAGGGCATTACTTTTAACATACGTTTTCTCATTTGGCTTAATCAACCTTTGTCTATCATTCGTATTTTGTGGAAAAGAAGCTCAAGCCTCAGAGCGAGAGTTCAGTGTGATTGAGATGGGAACTAGGCCTGACTATTAAACCTCTTTTTCTTTTTTTTAGTTTTTTTTTTTGAGACAGGATTTCGCTTTGCATTTCAGGCTGACCCTGAGCTCAGCCTCAAACTCACATCACAGCAATCCTCCTGCCTCTGCCTCCCGAGTGCTGGGATGACAGGCATGAGCCACCACACCCAGCACTGTGGTATGTGCTACTGGTTGCTGCAGGGCATGAGTCTCCATGCCCAGTATTGTATGTGGTTACCGGAGATCGAACCTGGGTCATTGCACTTGCAAGGCAGGCGCCGGAACCACTGAGCTAAATCCCTGGCCCTAAACCTCTTTTTCTTAAGCAGCATCTCTATGTTTATCTATGGATACATTTTATGGTTCAACCATAGCTCTGATGTCAGCGCTGCTCGGGAAGAAGGCCCATCCTCTCCCAAGAGAAGAGCCAGCACATATCATGGTTCCAGTCCCTCAGTTCCTAGAGATCTTCCTGAACATCTCAATCACCTACAAGAGAGGAAGTCACACAAGGGGGAGGCCTTTTCAGAAGTTGAGGCTTCACCTCTAGCTTCCCGTGAGGAATGCTTTGGAAAAATTATTGATGTCTGGAAATTGATTTGTGAAGTTTGGGCTGGAGCCATGAAATAATGACGTTTGAGGTTTTCGGGTCACTCTCATGTGTGAGTTTTTAAGAGTTCCGGTTGTAATGAGGGCTGTATGCTTCTGTGTTCCGTGAGGATTCGTTCATTGCGGAATGCAAAGAGGCAGAGCTGCCTAGTACTATGGACCCGAAAGAATAGAATCCTAGAAAATGGAGCTGAATACCAGGTGATGGAGGCAGTGGCCTAGGCATCGTGTATCCTGGTCTCAGCTGTCAACAAACCAAGGTACACAGCAGTCATGGCAATAATTTATCTTATAACAACTTATATCCTCAGCAAAATCATGCAAAATAAAGCAAAAAAATAAAAATACCAGTGTCACAACTACCAAACAAGTCAGCCATGCTGCTCAAAGTTTTCAATGCAACAAACACATGATGTCTGTTCAAAACAAAGTCACAGAGATCATCACAGAGAGGGAGCCAGAACCACAAGTCTTTCCTGTGTTACTTTTTAGCCTTGACTTCCAAAGCAAGCAGCTGAGAAGATTCAGTCACCAGGCAGGAGGTCACAACTGAGCCATCAAAGCAGACATCAGTCAACATCTCTCCAAATGTGCTTACTGCATTGCCAGTCTGTGCTAAGCACTGTGCTTGCCTTTCCTAAGCCTCTGTGAAGAAGGTAATAACTGTCTTAAGTACCCAGCCATGACAGTAAGGTCTCCAAAGTGCCCAGCACGAGCTCTGCCACTTCTTTCTTTCAATGATAGGAGGTGGAGAACAAGTGTAGATAAGGGGGGCAGCCATGTTTCAGAAGCCACCATGTAAGTTTGATATTTAGTAATATATTAGTAGTAAAATTCAATTCTAATTCTTCCCGTGTAGAGAACTCAGAGTGGTAATAGTCAATGTTTACTCAGCACTTAGTATGTAGCAAGTGTTGTTTTAAGTATTTACATGTATTACTTCTTGTCCCCACCCAACATGACTAGGGCATATACTATTATTATCTCATTCTAGTTTATGAAAAACATGACACAGAGATGGGCAACACTTTACACTCAACCTCACAGTTAAGTCCTCAAGCTGCATGTCTTGGTAGTCTGGCTTTACAGCCTATCTACTGATTGTTTTACTAACTAGAAATCAAAAATTCCTAACAGCATCTGGCCTCACAGAAAATTTAAATAAACCCTTAAAATTCTCCTGATAGGAAAAACTTATCTATCTATCTTTCTTTTTTCTTTTCTTTCTTTCTTCCTTTCTTTCTTCCTTTCTTTCTGTCTTTCTTTCTTCTTTCTTTCTTCTTTCTTTTGCCAAAGCAAGATTTATTCCCAATAAATTTCTATACAGGAACATATTTATATTCCCACTATTAATTCTTAATCTCTTATATATACTTAACATTCTCTTCAGGATTTATCTGTTAACTGAAAAGTCAAGAATTATTAGTACAATTATAGTAACTACTACAATAATTATTTTTGTGTTATCTTCTGAATTTTTTCCATGGTGTTTTTCATGGGAATTAGCGTCAGCTCCTCTCAGGTGAAATTCCATCACTTAACTTGTACCTGTTGTGGTAGAAAGTCTCCGAATCTATTCTGGCTATGTCAGAGCAAACTAACACTGAGGTGATGTAAAGCAGTGCTTCCAAAGCTGTTGGGGTTCGGCGCACAGTAACACTGTGTGCTCCCCACCAGGTTTGCAAGCACCTGTATACTTATATAATGCCTTACACTAGTAAGAATACTTTCTTCTTTATCAGTGCAAGTGACTCTTTAAACAGACCAGGAAGCAGAAAAACACAAAGCACGATCATCCTACCTTCAGTAATAAAAAAACTGCAATGCACAAAAAGGTTTTAAGTACATGGTGAGTACAATATAGAATGTGAGGCTTGTTTTTGGTAATTTGGTACACACATTTAACATTTCTTGATCACTTTCAACCCTTGTGCTCACTCTCTCCATATTTTTTTCCCAACCAACTAAGAGCCCAGGTGAAAGACTATGTTCCAAGTGAGGTGGAATCTAGATGTTGACGTACAGTGAACACAGTGATGTCAAGGTGCAAATGGAGAGATATCTTGAAAGGGCTCCAAATTTTTGCAAATGTCCCTCTTACCTACCTGAATCACAAAAGAAAGAAACAAATGTTTGATAAATCTTCTGGAGGTGTCAGGGATGTAGTTCAGTGTGCTTGCCTGGCAAGTGCAAAGTGTTTAGTTAAATCCATGGCACCACGTGTACGCATGCACACATGCATGCACACACACACAGATCCTCTAGATTACACTAGTGTTGCACACACATACACACTTCACACAAAGGTATGAGTACTGTACTTGTAGTTTCTTCCAAAGACATAGTATCTCCTTTCTATCTGACACAAGATACGCACTTTGAGTTGAGTGGATTCTCTCCAAAATTCCAGTATTTTTATGTGTGGCCTTAATTCTCCTGTATCAACAGGATAAGGGCCTTATAAAGAGGCTTCTCATAGCTGAAGCCCAGTCTATCCATCTCTGAACTCAGTACTATCTACCTGCACAGTGGTGCCACACACAGACATAGGTAATATCTTAACTGACACTATTTCTTGAGAAGCAAATTGGTTTCACGTGGGGTTTTGTTTCTCCTTATTCATAGTTATATGGATTTCAATATTTCTAGAATATGTAGAAACTAATCCAACCTCTTTACTTAGTAATGCAAAGAACAAAGTTTAGAAAAAGAGGTATGGACTTGACTAAGACTAAGACAAGCTGACAGCGGAGACGAGGTCTGAATTCAGGGCTTTGGAATCTAAGCAGAGTGTAGTTTTACACGGCAGGAAATCACTTCCCAGGTGTGCTCTCTCTAGCACCACTAACACCACTAGTAGGTGCTGTGGCCTGAGCATATGAATATTCCACTTCCACTTAATGTAACATTTCATTGTAAATGGGACCCTGGTGTGGACACGGCAGTCTATTAGGATGACTCGTACATGATGCCAGAACAAGGCTAACTCTGTGGCCATCTGATGTATTGCAATCCTTTCACATCTCCCGGAGACACTTTGGAACACTCCAGGTTGACATCTGCTGTGTTCTGAAAATCAGAGAGATGGCAGCAGCATGTGAGGTGGTGTGCTGTGCAGAGGTACATCTGGAACAAGGAAGACAGGGCTCCAGGCCCTGTCAGACTGAGACTGGTGGGAACAGACAGCTTTATACACCACTGTCCTACATTCATTTGACACAGAAGGCTTCCAGTTTTGCTTCCCTTGTTTACATCTGTAAATGTGGACAAGCCACATCAGTGATGTAAATGGTGTATTTGTGAGTAAAAGAACTGAATTTTTATCCTATGGGAGCTGTATCATCTATAGGATCTATGACTTTGGGTAAGCTCCTTTATCTGCTGGAGTCGCTTTTGGGTCAGGAATAATAATTTCAGCCCTAGATACTTCAAAGTATTGCTGAGAAAATCTGACTATATATTTATACACACACACACCCACACACACATTTTGTGTGTGTGATACAAGAAATTTCATAGAGACAAACAGCTGTAAAGTTTGTTTAGTTACTATTGACATAAACTACATGCTTCATGTAGCTGAATGTACTTGAATAATTGGAGCTTCCATTCATTGATCACATTATCAGAAATTTCAATGCAAAATGCCCAAAGAGGAATGTAGGACTAATGTGAGCAGATACGACTGTGAAGAGTTGTGCGGCTTCTGAATCCTGGCAGTGTGGTTTATAGTCTCCCTGGAGTGGGGAGAGGAATGCCAGGAATACTAATGCACACTGCTGCACCAGAGTTCCAGGGGAGCCCCGTGGGCATGGAGTCTCAGAACCCTGGGCCAACTGTCTCCCGTGACTCTGGAAATCCTCACTGCTAAGCCGCAGACTGCATTGATTCCATCAGCAGCAACGCAGAGCTCTCGGAGTGCTGAGGCAACGTCGAGGGAACAGTTATTAATGTACGAATGTGTGCACACAGTATGTGACAATATGCGAGGCTGAAAGCGATTAGTGTATTACTTTGAGGTAATACTTCCCACCGGGATTGTGCTCCTGGAAAAATTCCTCCATCTCTACAGAAGCTTAGACAGTCATCTGCTATCACTTACCAGAATGTTTGGGATAAAAATGGTGTCAATTTTAAGGAAACACACTTCTCAATTTTCTTTGTTGACATTTGAATAAAACATGAAGTTTCTACTTTTCCCTCTCCTATTTCATTCAGAGAATGAGGCCCTTCACAATCTTGTTTTCAGTGAAAGGGAAACAGTTACCCCTCTTTGGCAATTCCAGGTTAGCAGAATCACCAGATCTACAAGTACAAAAGTTTAAATTCCATTCTAATAAACTCTACTGGTCCTAAGTATTTCTTAGGCCAACCGCAAGGTTGTGTAGTAAGAATTCAAAAAGAAATCACTTTTCTACTCCCTAGGAGCCCAGAAAGGCACAGAAAGTTCTGGAAGATTTAGCTGGGGCTGAAGGACACTTGGACCATATAAGATGTTGGGAAAGTGAAGCAGAACCTAGAAAACATGTACCTGGGCTGCCCATACTCTGTCTCTCTCTCCCTTTAAAAAAATAAATACTCCGAATCGGGAAATTTTATAAAGACCTCCTCAGGCTTCAGCTTTTCATTCTAAAAGATGAATATGCAAAGTAAATTTAAATTAAGGCTGACGAAGGGTATGAAGAATCTACGCAATGGCGATTTCTGGCAGGTCCTCAGCACCCTGAATTTGTCCAATTTATAAAGGCTATGAAATAAAAGAATGAGAAAACCTGGAAATAGGCATGTTCTATTTATGTCTGTAAAATATTTCTGGGAAATTCCTCTTCTACTAAAGTAGTTTCCACATGTAGATTATCATACTCGGTAAACACATTTAATTTGTACCAGATGACTAATACTCAAATGCCTAATAACTAGTGAGATAAATCAAAGGTCTCCTTAACATGGTGACTTATAGGAAACTCCCATAGAAATCTACGAGAACTCTGGAAAAGCAGAGAAGCTAGAAACATGTGCTCACACCTGCTCCGGCTCTGTGATTTTATTTGAAGTTCTGTCTTGAGCAAGAGACAGCACACAGGGGGAGTGCAAAGGTGAAGGTCTTCAGCAACAGTCTGGACCTTCTACACAGCATGGCATTATCAGCATTCTGTTAAGTTCAAAGAAGAGTTCGTGACAACAAATACAGCTTGCTTTATTTCTGAAACAAAACCATGTACATATTTGTGGCCATACTACTAATTAACCTATAGATTGTCCCTTTCATCTACTCAGTGTGTTTTTCTTCCCCTGGTTGCAACATGTTGGGGTTATTTTCTGCCATCTGGAAATATACTCCAACTCTTCTCTTCTCTGCACCAGAGAGGATGGTGCAAATGTTACAGGATGGGAGGGACTGACTGGTACAGACGGATTAAAGGATCTATATATGTGCACAGACGAGGCTCAAGATGACTCAGGAGTGCCATGATGACAGTCTATAAATATTTGAAAGGTGTAAACACTAAGGAATAATTTAGCTTGGTGCAGGTGGCACAACTGGGGGAGATCTTAAGGAACAGGAAAGATTTATATTAAAGGAAAATCTAAATGTTAAATGCTGTGCATGGAGTATAGCAAACTAGAATGTGAGGGCAGTTGCCAGAGGGATGGTATATGTGAGCCGCAGCCCTGGGCTAGGTGCATATATGTGGCTGCGTAATATTGGAAATGTCATCTCACTTTTAGGCGTCAGTTCCCTCTGAGGTAAACTGACGTGTGAACCAAAGAGGGCTTACAGATTTTAGTGTTCTATGCTAAACCGTGAGGACTTTGAAGATATTGCTGTCTCTGTCTTTTTTTTTTTCTGAGACAGGGTCTCGCTTTGTAGTTCAGGCTGGCCCTCAGCCTCAAACTCACAGCAATCCTCCTGCCTCTGCCTCCCGAGTGCTGGGATTACAGGCATGAGCCACCATGCCTGGCACTGTGGTATGTGGTACTGATTGCTGCTGGGCGTGATTCTCCACACCCAGTATTGTATGTGGTTACTGGGGATTGAACCCGGGCCCTGTGTGTACAAAACAGGCACCGGAACCACTGAGCTAAATCCCCGGTCCTACTGCTGTCTTCATAAGGAACAGGATGAAGAAGGAAGGAGAGTGGTGAGTCCCTTCAACAGGGTCAGTTCTGTGCTATCAACTTCCACAGAATAAGTTATGAGGAAATTACTGATTAATCTATGTACTTTTCATTTTTAGAATTAATATTTTATTGTCTTTTATAATCAGATGACAGTTGAGCATACAGTTTTCATACTTTTTATAAATAAAAAAATTACAAGTTTTAAACACCTGGTAACTGGTTATATTCTTCAGAAAGCACAATTAGACTAATTCATTAATGGTGGCTTCAAGCTTTTCCTCATTAGCACCAGAAAACTCACCCAGCTTTTCACACTGTTTTAAAAATCCAGAAGGCTGGCATGCAGTTGCCTTCATAGTCTGCAGCAATGTCCTGACAGTCATCCACACCTACTTCAAGGAACAAGACTTTTGGAATATTTTTCAGACAAGGAATGAAGGAAAGGCTTGATCATTTCGCAAGGTTCACACTACCACATAGCTGATAAGTCAGGTATTACAGGTTTATGTGCTACACAGGCCAAGACTTGCTGAAAAGTCTCTTTGATAACGATCTGCTGAACCATTTTGGCTGCTGAGGGTCAGATGACCTACTGAAGCAAATGTTTTTATCTTTGGTACTGAAGACTGAACCCAGAGCCTTTGCTTGAGCTACACTCCCAGCACTCTTTTCTTTCTTTTTTTCCTGATACAGGATCTCACTGAGATCCTCTGGCTAAGCTTGAGCCTGTGATCCTCCTGCCTCAGATTCGCAGGATGATGGGATTATCGACTGGTTTTCAAACCCGCTCTTAAACAAGAGACTCCCAACAAGGCAAGATTTCAGAGAGAAATCTGGCTCTCAGTATAATTCAGGAAGTCAAATGTGGGTGAATTAAAATGGGAAGACTGGCCTCTTATCACTTGCCCCCTCACTGCATATCTTATGAGGGGTTTTCTCACCATCCTTGGCATGCTTTTGCTCTTCACAATAGGGAAGGACAGTCTGATATTTGGACATGTTCAGGAAGAGTGAATGGGAATGCTTTCGGTGGGATTCAAGCCCAAAGGAGTGGGTACAAAACCTTTTAAGAGTTATTTCTAGCTTTGAATTTTCTGAGAATTCACTGTTATTATGCATTTCACTGGCTACTACCTGAGTACAGAGACGCAGTTGATAGTTAATGTGCACTTCATTTTATAATAGACTCATTGGATCAGCTTTTAACTTCATCTGTAGCATGGACAGAAGAGCTCAAGGCTGGACTGGGTTTTCTGGCCACTCTGCTACTCCCAGGCCTGTCTGTGGACCTGTCACATAAGAGCCACTTTTTCTATCCCAAGTGCCCCTTCAGATGTGGCTGTGTGCAGGGCAAAAACAACTTAAACCCACAGTTTGACTCTTAAATTACCTACTACCACAGAGAGTAATATTTTCCTGTAAACCTGCTCATGACACTGAACTTGGTATTGTAATAATTCTATTTATTTTTATATAACTTCATTACAAAATGCACCTAACATGCCTAATGCTCTGCGTTCAATCCCTGACACTCACCCTCAAATTAAAAAATACAATAAAATATAGGTAGAATGATTTGGAGACGTTCAACAAAGACATCTCACTTTAGAAAATAATGTAAATTGTAATGTAAATTGATCAGTTAAGTATGGATAAACAAAATTTAAAATATCATAGAAAAAGGCACAGAAATTCTAAAATGGTCTGTATTTACTATAGTTCATAAATGATTTTAAGTTTCTTGTTCTCCTTTAAAGAAATTTAAATGGAAACTTACAGAGGATCCATTGGGATGTTTTGTTTTGTTTCACGCCAAACACAAGAAGGGTGGAAAGCTCTTCCTCAAACTTTGACCATTTTCTCCGAGTCAGATGGTGAAATATGTTTTTTGTTGCTCGTTTATTACAATAAACTTATCGACCTGTAACCTATGTGCAGCAAAGGAGTCCATTTTAAGTGTATATTTTGATAAAGTTTAATAACATAGAGGCCCTTGTTTTTATCATCACGATCGATCATAGGCAATTTCCATCTCCCCTAAAGTTTCTGAATGCCCCATTAGTCACTTCTGTGTTATTTTTGGTCAGTAGGGGTTAGCTTTGTTCTATACTTTATAAGTATAGAGTTATAGAATAGGAATACTAAGTTGTTACGAGCCTCTGGTTTTTGTGCTCCACAGTATGCTTGTCAGGGTCTTCCATGTGATCGTGCATATTAGTGGCTTGCGCCTTACTGCTGGTGAGATGCATTTTATTGCATAAATATGGCATGGTTTGTCCTTTCACCTGCTAATGGATATTTGGGTTATTGCCAATTTTTAGCTACTGAAAATAAAACTGCCATGAATTTTTATATACAAATCTGAGTGTGAAAAAAGTTTTCCTTTGCTTAGTTTCAACATTTAGGAAGAGCATTTCCAAGTCATATGTGGTATGCATGTTTAATTTTTAAAGAGACTACCGAGCTCTCTTCTAAAATGCCTTGTTATGTAACATCCTCATCAGGAGCACGTGGGGGTGCAGATGGTCAGCCTCCCAATGAATACTTGGTTTTCCTCAGGGTCATCAGTCTCAGCCACTCTCATCAATGTAGAGTTACATTAAGGGGTTTTATTTTGGCTCTTTGAAGACTAAACGTATGGAACATTTTCACATGCATCCTTCTTATGTATATATTTTCTTCACAGAAGCACCTGCTCAGATATTTTGTGTATTTTTATACGGTATTATCTTTTTGAGCCCTGAGAAACTTTGTCTGTATTCCAAATATAAAACCTTTATTAAATACAGTAATCGTACATAGCCCATATGTGGCTCAGTACCCCATTTTTGAATGGTTATCTGTTGAAAGTAAGTTTTAAAGTTTTAAAAGTCTGTCATTTCTTTCTTTTTTGTGGACATATACTCTAAGAAATCTTTGTCCCTCCTGAAATCATAAGATTTTTCTGTTTTCTTCTAGAAGTTCTATAGTTGTAGCTATTACATTTCATTCTTTTGACATAAACTACACACAACGGCTTGGAGTGGAACGTGCAGAGCAGAGCTGAGGCCCAGGGAGGGGCAGTGAAATCAAGGGGAGCAGTCCCACGCGCATGTGTTGGGGGAACCTCGAAGAGAGCTGTCAGTTTTCTCTAATGTGATCACTGTGGGCAAAATAATACAGTATAAATTGAAAAACTGATTCTAACATTTGTATAGACATGTAACAAGTTGCAGAACAGTCCATCCAACTTTGAAGAAAATGTTGGAGAACTTAAATTCCCTGATATCCAGATTTGCTTGGCAGCAACTACTTAAGGAAGTGGGACAATAATTGACAAAGAAACAAATAAAAATGATTTAACACAAAATTAAGTCATCTTGCTCTAGTTCACTAAATGTTGCCCTTCCTATAAGGACTGCATGCCCCAAAAGGCTCTGAACTTGAATTTGCTCATAACAACAGCAGCAAGCACATGGACCCCCCTGTGGACTTCAGAATGTGCCCTCATCTGCATTTTAAGACTCCCAGAGAATAATCTGTTTTATGCCTTGCGACATTCACATCTTCTATTAGAACATGCCAAATGGAGACAACATCTTACATCAATTTTATTAAAAAGAAATTACATTTAATTGTGTCTCCATCCTTTTCCATTAATCCATTACGAATATTTTATTCTACAGTGTTAGAAAAAGTACATTCACTTGCTTGAGGACCACTGTTTTATAAGGAGTGCTCACAATTGAGAACCTCTTAACTTAAAAAATTTGAGGCAGAGAGAGTGGCAAGCAATGAAAACTGAGTTTGAAGGCAGAGGGTAAGGGCCACTTAGAAGTCTTTTGCCTTCAAGCTGTGATCGCATAGTTAGGCTTCCTGGATGTGCTCAGCAGGCTACAGCACCACCTTCACAGACAAGGCCATCAGAGGTGACTCTGGGTGAAGTAATTTCCCATTTGTTATAAGTTATAAAATGACTGTCATCTTATTCCCACAAGGAAAAGCAGTGTGAGAATATTTTTTTTTAATTTGTTTAACATCAATAGCTAAGTATGAATTCTGATCTCTTGATAAAATACAAAGCTCGCCTACTGATCCTCTGCCTATACTCTTTTCATGTCTATGCATAATTATTATTTTTAGCAAATAAACATATCTAAAGCTAAAATATTAATTTCATAAGCTGTATACATATTAATTTCATAAGTTATATACACATGCCCTTCTGGAGGAGAAAACAAATTAAAAGGTATTAGAATATTTCACCCTAAGGAAAAAAATCAAATCCCTGATTTTTAAAATATTTTCAGAGAGAAAATATCTAAGGAAATATGATCTTTCTGCCACCATGCTATTTAATCTAAAATTATTAAATTTTTGAAAAAATACAATAGAACATTATTCCATGGACTAACCAAAAGTTATGCTGACGGTCAGGTGGGGTGGCCGACAGCTGTCATCCTGACATGGTAGGAGGGGAGGCAGGCAGATTTCAAGTTCAAGCCCAGCCTGGGCAACTTTGTGACTGAAACCCCATCTCAAAATGTAAAAAGTGTAGGGTGGGGGATGGCAGAACTGTCCACTCTACTATCAAGCAGGAATAATAGTGCATTCTAATTCTAGCCTTCAGCAAGAGACAAAGATAGGGTGAATGCCTCATACAGAGCCGTCGTTAACTGTACTGTGTGGTTCTTTTACAGATAGCTCTGTCAGATTTACCCAGAAGAAGCCCAACACCGGTGTTTGTAAAGCGAATTCTTCCCATCTTTATTCGCCAGTTCATTCACCAGGAATAAGCCAACTTTTATATTTCTTATCCCCCCTCCTCAATTTCTCCAGAATTTCATCTTCTAAGGGATTTTGCATGGGTTCAGGACCCACACAATCAAAGCCTTCTATTACAGAACCCTGAAACTTCAAGTCAGTATATGTATGGCGATCATAAATGTGGAAAAGACTCCTCCCCTGATAACAAGATAGTAAATGTTGCAAGCAGGGAATTTTGTGGTTATGCCAGCTAATATTCTCAAAGGAAGAACTGAAAGGTGCTTCATTATTTGATTTATAAGAATGACACCTTCCTGATGTCAAATGAGTGAGTAGAGTAAACATAACTTCTGCACCAAATGTCAAATACACATAGCACCACGGGTCCAATTAAAGTCTCAATGTTATGAATTAGGATGTACCAGAAAGACTGTTGGGAGGAATCAAGAGACTACTTCCATTTGCAATGAAAAGTAGCCTGTATTCTACAAGCTTTAAATTTATGAGAGAGATAGAATCACATTCATTGCATATATTCTAACTCATATTACAATACTTAAAGAACAATGAAAAGCAAGGTTCCTGAAGTCACATTCTCCTAAAACTTTCTAATCTGATACTGTGCAAGTCATCCAACTTATCTATGCATAAAGGACTTCACTGGTGAGTCAAGAATGTAAATTAGAGGTACTGTGGGACATATATAGAGTCATATATTTTGGCTACATTTTAATTTATATAAAATGTATATCTACTTGCAGGTTAGAGTATGTCACATATCATGTTATCAGTATTATTTGAACTGTTTTTATTAAGGAATTTATAGTGTCGCTACATGCCCAACACCCTTAATTTGGACATACCACTTCTAAGAACTTACTCTACTGAACTAAGAACACAATACATTCCAGCATTACTGAAGTAAAAGCATACAAATGACAAACATAACATGCAAATAACAGCAAACCATGTGTAGTGCAAAGAAAGAAAATGTATGTGGGAAAAACAAAATGCATTAGTTTATATGTGGAACACAGAAAGCAGATGAGAATAGGCTGCTTAAAGGCAATAAGCTGTATCTTAGACTAAGGGAGGATAAAACAAAAAAATGCAAAGAAAGGTTATGTTGCAAATTATAAAACTAGCGTCGAATTTTACCAGTGAAGAGTATCAAAAAATGATGACTACGGTAAGGCGCAGGGGTGGCAACAATGGATTAAGGGTTCTGTAATCCCCCACCCAGAGAGCTGCCACGTTCTCGAGAGACACTAAACACTTAGAAAGTCCACAGCAGGTCCACTCATCAACGCACTGTGGCGAAAGTCCATCAACACTGAGCCTTAAGGCAAAAAAACCCTGTCAATTGTGTTTCTCTAGTAGTTTCTCAGCTTCTTCTCAGAGAAGTAGACAACCGTGTCCAGCGCCAGAAATTCTGAAGTTCACCCACTAGAAATTTGGTCTGGGGCTGAGGATTTAGCTCAGTGATTTCAGCATCTGCCTTGCAAGCACAAGGTCCTGAGTTTGATCCCTGGTAACCACATACCACAATGCCAGGCATGGTGACTCACACCCATCAGTAATCAGTACCACATACAATGCCAGGCATGTGGTTCATGCCTGTGATCTCAGCCCTTGGGAGGCAGAGGCAGGAGAACTGCTGTGAGTTTGAGGCTTTCCTAGGCTACAAAGTAAGTTTGCGGCCAGCCTGCACTACAAAGTGAGATCCTCTCTCAAAAAAAAAAAAAAGAAAAAAGGAAATTTGGTTTGGGCTGTACCCACATCCATTAGGGCTGGTGGGCCCATGGTCCAGTCAGACGGGCTCTTTCATGGAATGCTACCCCATAGAATCTTCGTGCCAGGAGAGGCAGCATCCAGAGCTCTTTGTTTATTAGTGACAGAGCCAGGACTGCAATCCGGGAAATCTCTCAGTCCAGGATCTTCTTCACCACCCGACTGGCAAATTTCCCTCCTTATATTCTCACAAGTTACTATGTGTTTCTGTATCTTTAACAAATAGGGAAAATGAAGGAGAAACTAAATCATAAATAACCTGATTATTGAGTCTGTTTATACTTTGTTTTCTTGGAATTTTTATACATTTTTACAAAAGTTTGATCATACCAAATACACAAACATATGGAAAGTATTTTCAACTGACATAAAATTTGAACATGTTTATAGGTAGTAGGCAACATGTGAAGTTTTAATAAATGTACACAACATGTAATATCCATACATCAGCACAAACATTTCTAACTCCTCCAATACTATTGTTTCTTTGTGACTACAACAATCTAAATTTTGCCTTCTCATTTGTTGATGTATCAAGTACATCAGTTGTAGTTGGTCCCCTGTGTTTTTCCTTACTATAAATTGATACTCATTAATCAACATTTCTCTATCCTTCCCTTCCCTCTACTCTCCTCAGTATTTACATCAACAGAGCAGACATCACAAACAAGCATCCTATCACTGCAGCTCAAGAAACTGAAAAAACCAGAGCAAACCTCATGCAAAATTAGTAAATGTGACAATTATAGGAGAAGTAAATGCAACAGAAACCAAAAAAGAGTACAAGAGATAAATAATCATTTGGGTCATCAAAAAGAGAAAGATATTTGACAAATTTTTAAGTACAGGAAAAAAAATACTAAAATAAATTACATAAAAAATGAAAATGAGACATTACAACTGAATCCACAGAAATAAATACAAACTATCATTAGACTATTATGGTAACTTAAAAGAAATGGGCAAACTTCTGGCCATATATATCATACCAAGACTGAATCACAAAGAGAAAACCTGGACTGAGAATGAGTAATGAGGTTGACTCAGTAAAAAAAAAAATCTCCTATGAAATAACAAAATTTACTGCTTATTTTCATCAAACATTTAAAGAACTCACACCAGTTCTTCTTAAATTATTCCCAAAAACTGAAAGGAAAGAATTCTTCCAAGCTCATTCAATGAGACCAACATTATACAGACACCAAACTTAGAAAAGGACACAATATCCTGGATGAAGGCAGATGTAAAACTTCTCATAATACTACCCAACTAAACCCAACAGCACATCAAGTAGGACATCCTTTCATGATGAACTGTTTAGTATATGCAAATCAGTAAATGTGATATACACTACCTCAACAGAACAAAGGACAAGAACTCCATGTCTTTGTATCTGGCATCTTATTTATGAAAATATTTTGGAAGCACTTCCCTTGCTTCAAAGCTTTAAAAATACATTATTATATTACATACACTGGGAATGGGGTCACAAGAATGGTGCCTAGGCTAATTAATTTAAGTAGTTTGTCATTTGTATGAATAATAAAGCTATTGCTGACAGAATCAGGCCAGCTTTTCTGAAGGATTAATCAAGCTATTAAACCGCCTGAGACAAACACAGAATGACCTCTGAGAAACAAAGTTAGGACTCCTCACGCCAGCGAGCCAATGCAGGATGCATCCTATGAGCAGATTTGTCTTATCTAGAAGAACTGGCCCTAAAGCGTGGTTCAACGCCTAGATACGGATTAGGTGAGGAAGCCATCATGAAATCACTCTGATCCACAAAGATTTCAACCGCTCCAAATTTGCACCACAGGCGCATATAATTTTCAGAGGTGAACATGGCTATGTTCACATGGCCAGGGTGGCACTCCGGAATTCAGGGCATAGGGTGACACTGAGTGGCTCCAATTTCAAGAAGGGCTCAATGCCCTCAGGCTCTTGACCATATGCTCCCTTAACTTATCAGTGTCCCTCTGGGACTCTCTTCAAACTTAGCAAATGCAACTTTTCCACTGAAGTCATTTGGATGGATGACAATCTTCCAAGTCATCTAATCCATGCACCTGCCTCCAGGCAGGCCTGATCTTAAAACCTCCTCAAACAGATGGCTCTTCACTAGGCTCAAAATTCCCCAGGGAATGAGGTGACTCAGGCTGCTACAAGTGCCCATTCCTGCATCTCCCAGTCACCCATCAGACAGTGAATCCTAAGTATGTTGTCAATAGCAGGTGGCGATAAGAAAATCCTTTGTCTTTCTCTGAGGACCTGGAAGTTGGCCAAATAAGCCTTGGGGTCATTGCCAGAGGGTGCAGGAAGCCCAGAATCACTAGGAGCTGTACAAATGTCAAGTTAAGTGGGGGAATTCAGAGTTCCCAGCTGAGAGAATACCGCAGTCAGCAAACATTCAGTTTTGGATACCCAACAGATGAATAATTAGGTCAAAATAGGAAGTCAAAATTAGTAAGCATAAGTTTTAAAAGTTATTAGAGAACTAGCAAATTTCATACATAAACACATTCTTTATGAAATCATTCTTTAGAAGGAAAAAGGAGAATAGTCCAAGTAAAAAGAGATGTAAACACAGTTGATAAAGAAATTTTAAAGTGATAAGTTAGTAATATTCCCTATATTATGCTAGTACAGCTGAAAATCTTGATAAAATGCACATTTTCTAGCAAATTTAAAACTGAATAAATTCCAGTACAAATAAAAATACAAAAAGAAAAAACATAACAGGTACAACATCTGGGTATTAGAAACAGAAGAACTCTTAGTGCACACAATAGATCACATAATTGAGTTAACTGTTTGGATGTACAAGTCAGCAAAAGGCAAATCCTTTCATAGTAGGAGCAACTACTGTGAAATGGATTTTAAAAAAAGCCCTCATCCAACAACAAAAAAAATGACATGGTCTTGAGAGAGTTATCAAGAAAAAAGAAGCAAAATACTCGGTGAATTCAAAGGAAAAGACTACTTTGACAAAGAGGGGAGGTTTAATTCTTAAAATTTCATCTTCATGCAGAGTAATGAGCCAGTGTACAGAGAGTAGTTTTCTTTACATGTAGGACAGATGTTTTCAGTTTTTCTACAGAAGCTTTTGTACTTTAGCTGAAACATATTAACATTACAAATATGTATGAATACACGTTTTTGATGAAGAAAAACAAAATTCCTATAACATTTAGAATTCTCAACTTCAAACAGTCAAAGCACAAGCCAGATATACAGGAATGTGTCCTTTATTTTTAATATTTTGCTCAACTCTACTGAGTTGATTGGTACATTTTAGGTATACATTATGATAATATTCATCACTAAGAATTTGTACTGTATGTGATATATCTTGACTCTTATTTTTTCATTCCCCTGCCCTCCCTACAACTCCCAATACATATAAGCTCTGCTTTTTTTTAACTTTTTACCATCTATAATTTTCTCTCCCTTCTTTGTTTTCCCCTGCCTATCCTCCCTAGTTCTCTTTCTCCTTAGTACCTTTTGTTGATATTTCACAATATCTATCCTACATTCTGAACCTCATTTATACCTTCAGTTTCTCACACGAGAGGAAGGCAGAGTGCATATAGTTACACAGGAGATTTGGGTAGAGTGTAGACTACTGTGCTAGACAAAGGCAGGGAGATCTCACCCGAAGCAAATCTCACGACATGGATCACTGTTGGCTTCTCATGTGAGCTTCTGTCACTGTCACATCAACTGATAAGGTGTTACTGGTCCAACTTTCCTCTCTGACCTAACTAGGAGAAAATAAATCACTTCTATGGTGATAAATTAGTGTCTGAAGAGGATCAGAAAGAACTTTGGCTACTCACCTATGCATAAAGAAAATTTTGACTGATACTAGTTTTATTTGTACTCCCTTCTTGTAGATGATATCTTCACATCTTCATTTTATAAAGAAGAAATATGGATGAGATACCTTATAAAACTTAGCTTTTTCTTCCTTTTGCTCATTTTGTTTGATGTAAGTGCCATACTCAGCATTAGCATGGCAATATGTAATGGACAGCAGTTCATGCCTGAGGAAGTTCTGGAATATAAATATAAGTGAATCTTTTAAGGCACATGTATTCCTCTGTAGTACATCTTTAAGAATGTGTCTCCTGATTTTTGCTCACAGCTAGATCTCAGGATGTATATCTAAAATGTACCAATAAACAAAAAAAGAAAAGATGAGTATGAGGTGGTGTGGACGGTCTTTCCTTCTGACTCTTTTTCTTTACCAACATTTGCTTGAATATCCTGACTTTTCCCTCATCTGGCTACCCCAGTATTAGATTTTCTTGCATCATTTCTTGGTAAATGAAAAAAGAAAAAGAAAAAAAAAAGTAAGGGAGAAAAGGAGGTAAAGGCAGAAGAAACAGTCACACTACAGGAAAGGTGGGTGCTGGAGGAAAGCTGGGTGCACTTAGTGAAGGACAGGATGGAAGTGGCCAGTGTTAAGGGGAGTTACAGCTGGGCTCTAATGACTTATGACCTCCTATGACTTAGAAGAAAGATCCTGCTGATCATGAATTAGCCAATTTGTTCTAGCTACTCCAGGGCCTTGGTGTGATTGTCAAGGCAGGATGCCCTTTCCCATGGCAGAGGCATCAGAACCACTAAAATTTATAGTCAACTCTGAACTCTGAGGCTCTCTTTTCATCTGAGAATACAGGTCATAGCAGGAATTCAGTCTTTCTTTCCCTCTCTCCTTCCTTCCTTCCTTCCTGAGTGCTGGGATTACAAGTGTGAGCTACCACATCCAGCTCTATGGTACGTGGTACCAGGGCTCGAACTCTGGACCTTGCACTTGCCAAGCAGATGCTGGAACCGCTGAACTAAATCTCCAGCCTGAGTTCAGTCTTTAAACAGGCTTACTAAGGTTCCCGCATGTGTTTCCCAAATACCAGCCTGACACTGATATCTCTAGAAGATAACTAAGAAATTTATCAGAAGGGCAATGCGGATGGTAACATTAAGTCTCCAAAGGTGAATATGTCTTAAAGTTTGATGCTTGTAAATGTGTTATGGTAGAAGGGTTTGGGAAATGCAGTGAGAGAGAGACCGAATGGGTATAAAACTGAGATGAACCTAAGTGGACCTAATCTCATCTCACAGTTCCTTAAAAGGGGGAGAACTTCTCATCAAAGCAAATTTTTGGCTATTCAAAGACAGAGATACTGTGTGGGGGATTTGAGAACAGAAGAAAAAAAGCCATCATAGAAGGTAGAAGTTTCTAGAGAAGGCAAAGAGAAGAAGGATTTTCTTAAGATAAACTGACTTCTTATCCACGTACCATACTCCTTTGCCTGGGACAAGATGACCTGAACTGACATTACGGATGGCGTATTAACTTATACTCCTTTACCAAGATTTTAAATCATCTCCTTCAGTATTTCTCCAGTCCTTTAGAGTTTGTATGTTCTCCCCTATTCTGAGGAAAGTCATTCCAAGAACCCCAGGGGAGCCCACAACCATACACAGTATTGAACCCTAAAATGTAATGGCTTCTCCATCTTCACAAAACCTTTCTCACGTGCTCTGGCACAACTTCTTTATTTAAGGGAGGGTGTGTAGCAAAACTTGCACAGATGTTCTTTTTTCACTTTTCACAGATACAACATTTTTTCTTCCCATACATTGAGCAACTTCAGCATATGATTTTTGCCTTTCTTTGTAAGTATTTTGACCTTTACGCTCTAAAGAAGCACACTGTAGTTTCTCTTTGGTCTACCCAAATCTCCAACAACACTACTTTTGTGTTCAGCGGCTGTTATTAAACAAAAGGTGAAACAGACACTTACACTTAGTAGTGCAAGTCAATCTGTTACCAAGAATGATAGATAGTGACTCAACATCGTAAGCAGGGGGCGTACCCTGCATTAAACAAAGACACATTTATTTATTTATTTACTTATTGTGTGTGTGTGTGTGTGTGTGTGTGTGTGTGTGTGTGTGTATGTAGGATAAAGCTGTATACAGCGAGTTTTTGTCATACTAACTCTGATAATACACAATTTAAAATTGAATTGTTTACTTCTCTAATTTTCTGTTTTATACTTTCAGGCCATAGTTGACTACAGTGAATCAAAACTGCACTGAGCGAAACCGTGGATACGGGAAGGAAGCTGTGCTGAGGTATCACTTACTCTGGGATACTTTACTCAACTCATAACTGCCAAATACTTGATAAATAAGTGGTGCAAAAAGAAAATGAGATTTCTGCGGTTGATGGGGGAAAAAAAAAATCAAGTTTAGCCCATGGATTGCCAAGTGATGACTGTGGCTTTTGCTCCTGTCTCTCGATATCATGTTCTTCATTTAAACAATGGGAAAATTAGGAAACAGCTTCCAAGATATGTTCCACTCTAAACATATACATATTCTTAAGTAAGCATCATGACCCTATGGTTTTTGCTTGACGTTGCGAAGAACAAAAATAAATACATATGTGTATGTGCACACACAGATTTTCTCTGAAAATCTGAGATTATAATGTGAAAGTTGAAAGCAGTCTTTAAATCTGTATGCATACACATCTACACCTAAAACTTAATAGTCTGCCTTCTGTTGAGTCATGTGTATTCTTCACATAGCAGTATTCCTATAGTATGGCTAGTAAGTGAAAACCTTAAATGTATATAAAACACACTAGAAATATACTTGACTTGATTTGCACTTCTGCATACAAGGCACTTCCTGTTTTGACAGGAAGGTAGCAACATCATCTTTCTCACCAAACAAGTCCCTTCTCTAAGTCCCTTCTATTTGTTATCATGAAATTCCCAGTTCAAGTTTGTCCTGTGAAAGGACATTATAAAGTCATCTTGGCCAAAAATAGTGTTGTATGTCAACACACATGGTTATATCACATGAGTTTTGAATAAATCACCAATCTAAAATTATCCACCATGGAAAAGGTGGAAATTTTCCTATTTTGTATCAGAAAACAAACATCCAAAGCGTATCTACATATCTACATATATTATTTTCACTAAGCTATACACGTAGACACTTTTTTTAGAGACAAGATCTCACTAGGTTAGTAAATTTCCCAGGCTAGGCTCGAACTTGCAATCCTCCTGCTTAAGCCTCCCAGAGTGCTGGGATTACAGATTTACACTGTCACTGCCAGCTGAAAAAGTCACATCTTCCACCCTTGGGGCCCAGATTCTCACTCCTTGCAGGGGGCCAGCACTTCTCCCAAAACTCATCCTTACTCCAGACACAGAGTTTTGTTATGACATTTTTGACCATGTCTTATTATCCCAACGTTCCATGTCTTCTTTTTTTCCTCTAAGATTATTGGTACATTTTAGGTAGACATCATGATCACATTCATGCATGGGGATGCTGTGTGTACCTGCAGATGATACACTTTGGTTCTTGTTTTTTCCCCAGTTCCCCACCTTCGCTTTCTTTTCCTCCTCCTTTACTATTTACAAACACTCTTTTCCTGTTTTTTTTTTTTTATTTTTTCTCATAGTTTCCCCTTCCCTTCTTTTTGCTCTTTTTTTTGTCTATGCTACTTCTTTTTTTTTTTTTTTAGGTTTTTGGAGACAGGGTCTCGCTTTGTGGTTCAGGCTGGCCCTGAGCTCAGCCTCAAACTCACATCACAATCCTCCTGCCTCTGCCTCCCGAGTGCTGGGATTACAGGCGTGAGCCACCACGCCCGGCACTGTGGTATGTGGTACTGGTTGCCGCTGGGTGTGGTTCTCCACACCCAGTATTGTTATGTGGTTACCGGGGAATCGAACCCGGGCCCTTGCGCTTGCAAGACAGGCGCCGGAACCACTGAGCTAACTCCCCGGCCCTATGCTACTTCTTCTAATATGTGATGCATTCATTCTCTTTCTCTACTGATAAATATCCTCTTAACTCCTGAAGATTAAGCTCAGATACTCCTTTTATCCACTTATTTCCTAAGCACATTTCTGCAACTTTAGCATATGATTTTGTTTTTCCATGGTAAATACATCATCTCTCTCAGTCATATGCACAGAGGTCCTTCATCATATTTATCATAAAGGAAAATGATTACACACAGCATTTGTGACTCTCCAACCTACAGTATTCTTTGAATTTCATAGGGACAGAGACCCCCAAATTTAACAATAGCACCTTTTTTCTACAAGAAGGATTCATTTTACCTTTGCTTCACCTCACTTAGGTTTAGGATAAGCATACACTAGAGGTTCTCCATAATATTTACTTGCCAATGTACCAAATAATCTTATAATCAATTGCATCATTACTAAATATATTGACTCACCAGAGAAGAGAGATCATACAAAATCTAGATGATAATTTTCGTGCTGGGTTTCACCATCTCCGTTATTTGTTCAGTTATCAAAGAAACAGAAATTGAAAACAGACACACAAAAGAGCTACACAAGCCACAAATTTACCATTATGAAAATGTGTATTCCATATTGATGAACTGTTATTTAGAGGCAAGTGAATAGGTGGAGATGAGCAAGATATAATGAACTTATTCTCCCTTGACCAACTTGATTTATCATGGGACCCCAGGCAAATTAATGACATTGTTTCTTGCCTCACATTTCTCTAACTGTAATAAACAGTGCTTTGCACAAAGGTGGTTTCATGGGAATAAACAACAACAACAAAAAAAACCCCCTGCTTATCATTGAAAGTCAGATGTCTCAAGTTGTTTATGGGGATATATCAAAGAGTGGTTATGATCTTGTGGAACATAGTTCCACTCTCTAGTTCTTTCTTAGCTGTGATATGAGAAGACTAGATTAGATTAGTAAGTCTCAACCTAAATTTTCCCTTCTAGCACACCTGGAGGAAATGCTACAGTCTAACTTTTCTTGCAGTGACAGTGTTTTCTGATTGGAAGTGGGTTATGTCAGCAATCAGAGGCCCAGTATAAGTAGATACTTCTCCCTAAACTCATGCAGTTGATGTATGTTGAAGGAGTTGTCTATTGATATGGTTTCCCTTGGCAAGTCCTTATCTTAGAACCAGGAAACTCAGGGCCACTCTAGCTCCAGTAAAATATTATTCTAATCTTCTGTTTGAAGAGTAGTAATGGCACAAAAAGGACAGTAGTATAAGAAACAGACACACTGTAAAGTGTGTTGGCTAGTCAAGGAAATTGTTCTCATTAAATACAAGTATCTGCTAAGTCAACAGAAGCAGAGACACCACTTTTCCTACCTGATTTGGTCTGTAAAGTATAAAATTGTCTGGTGTGCTCTATATCTGCATTACTGAAGTGCTGATTTCCTCTGCTCATTAGAATGTAGGCCCCACAGCATGGGATTCTGTCTGCCTCACTTGTTATTGCATCAGTGTCTTGTAGAATGAGGACACGCGCACACACATGCACACACACACACACACACACACACACCACACACACACACAGAGGGAAGTGCTCACAGAGGACTGGTGGAAGGGATGGAACCACTGCCTAACAGGAAAGCTCTCAGGGGACTGTTGCCACCATTCCTTTTAGTCTCCTGTCTGCTCATCACTTAGTATTATCCACTTTCCTGATGCCACCTTGCCAGCCTCACTATGGTGTCACAGCATGACTGGTTCAGGCCCTTACTTCCCTTAGAGTTGAGCACACAACACCTGGACCAACCTGCATTCTTCCAAATCCTCCCCTGTTCCAACACATTGACCCCAGTAAGGACCCACCTTTAATCAGCCACCCTGGTCTTGCTTTTAATCCCCACCCTCCGGTTACCAAGGGCTTTCAGAAAAGACCCCAGACTCTAGAAGACAACAAAATGGCCTTTTCATTTGTTTTAAATCTTATTTTCATTCTCATTTCTGCCTCATAACCTATTCCTATTTATTATTTCTATTTTACCCAATTGTCCACGGCTCCTATTTCTTTATTTTGACTGAACTAGTTTTCAGTCTATGGTTTACCTAAAAAATTCCTTGACTAATGCCAACATATTTACATTAGAAATTGTTTTTAATTTTCCAATATAGTGAGCCATTGTAACTTTTTCCACCTACAATACCATCAAACTCCAAAAATATTTCTCTCATACTGTAATTGAGTGAACTGTAAATACAACTGTCTGTTCTGTGAGGATGAGTGTTAAAACCAATGCCTACTGTAGGGGCTGGCACACAGTAGGCTTTTAACACTACTGAGCAAATAAACGAAAACTAAAAGAACACCATAGATTTCCTAGGTAGACATTCTTATCTTTCTCAGGGACATATATATAAATATATCAGACCTCACACTTCATCAGTGATGAAAACTCTAGAATTTTCCTAGTCTTTCTTACAGAGGTCTTGGAGCGTGGCGAGGTAGGGCTTCTCTCAATGTCATAGAGACTGTGACATTGAGAGCAGCTCTCCCTGGGTGATTTCCAGAGGAAAGTCCATCGTGAGCCTAGGGCATCAGTTAGAATGCAGCCTCTGGAGGCAAATTTTGGATGGCACCAGGCCCCAAGCACTTGAGCTGCCTTTCCTGGATAAACCAAGAGAACCACAAGCAGTCAGACCCCATGTCACCTGTCATCAGCGATGCAGAGCAGTAGAAGATCCAGTGTAGTAGCATGTGGGGTACACTGTTCCCAGGATTGCTTCAGAAGCACAAAAAAAAGTTTTCTTTAGAAGCAGGGTGTCGCAACAGCTGCCTGAAGACACCACACATCCAAAATTAGGAGTGGGATCTACGTTGAAGAATCAGTTAATCAGTGTCTGGCTTCCTGAACCACCTTAATGAAATAAAATGCCAAAATTCACAGATACATCAACACTCCTGCTGATGGCCTAAAATAGCATCAACTTCCGACTGAGCAGGAGCCAATTGTAGCTATCGCCTTCCTGATGACATGTCAATAGGGTGACCTTGTTTTCAAAATGATTTCCTTTCTCCTTTCTCTCTCACTTCTTCCTTGGCAGTGGGACTGGACCTGATTTTTCTAAGGCTTGTTAGATGAGAAGATACCACTGTTAAAGATTAAAAGGAACTATTTCCACACAAGAAATAAGACAGCACTGGATTGGAACAAATAGTGAGAAGGGACTTTCAGAACATACATATTGATACAACTAAAAGAGAGAGGTCTAATCAAGTTGAAGTGGGAAGAGAATGGAGATGCACACCTCAAGTGGTATTTATAAATGAATATTGTGTCCAGCACTTGTCTGATATTACTAGGACTAAGTGGCCTCGCTAAGCACTGTTACCCTTGTAGATCTTGACCTTGTAGACATCTAGCATAGTCGTTCATCAGAGGCAAGGCATGACTAGTTATCTACCTGCTATCTGATCAGAGATGTTTCCTTCAACAAGAGGGAATGAAATTATTCCCGAAACAACCTCCCCAAAGTGAAGTGGAGGGAAAAGAACAGTAAGATTTGGCAGAAAAGCTGGGCAGTGAGCACAGGCAGATCTTGTGGGCCTTCAGTTATCTTACCTTTTGCAAATACAGTCATGTCAGGAATTCGATGCCATGCAGGCAGTATATACAGGGGTTGAGGGTCTGGGCTCTGGGTTCACATGGCAACCCCAACTAGTGGAATCATGGAAAACAAGTTCCCTTGGAATCAGTTTATCTCATCTGGAAAGAACGAATACCCACTTCCATGATGTTACAGCCAAGAGATATGAGTAACAAGTGTAATTCTCAGAGTAAACAGTAAATGCTCAAGAGTATGCTCATCTTATTCCAAACAAAATCATCTGTAAAAATTTCTAAAATCAAGTCACGAGAGAATTCTTATTGCAGGTCAAGGTCGGGAGGGAAATACAGAGAAAGATATTTAAAAATGGTTCCTCATTTTGCTTTTGAGAGAGAAGAAAACAGCAAGACAATGAAGATACAGTCTCTCTTCTTAGTGAGTCTATAGTAAAGCAGGAAATATAGAAATGTAAATGCATATATGCTTATAAGAGTAAAAGAGGCAATAAAACTATGAATGAAATGCAACCAGAAGAGTTACAAAAAATTGAAGACTATGTTCTAAAGAAGCTTTTAGTGCCTCTGTAGAGTACAAAATACTTTTAAAGTCACATCACAAGAAAAACAGATGATATACTGGAACCTACCAGGCCAAAGCCTTCATTTTACTTTAATCAATGGGATCAATAACTCGAGTAAATGATGTTCAGGAAAGCAAGAGTTACGCCTGGCTAAGGTTTCTGTTGTTTGCTGTCCCCCTGATTCCTACTCGTGGGCACACTGACACTGACACCAGATGTTCAGTGCAGGGTCCAGTCTCTTACGGGCCTCCGATTGCTCAATGGAGATGACAGCTAGATTTCTGAATGGTTTGCGCAAAAACTGCTGATGAGACCAAAACTCTGTAATTGCAATGTGTTAACCAAGGCAGAAAAAAGACACTTTTAGCAGACAGGGAAATAACTAACTAGGTTTTTGTACTACCTGCAATTCTCAGCTTAGTAGAAATGCACTCTTTGTTCTGCTGAAAAACACTCTATTGATTATGCTGACACTCACAGTAAAGCTGTGTGGTGGCTCATTTTCTTTAATTTTTGTCTCAACATCTCTGATGAGAAAGTAGGTTATGATTCATCTTGAACAATCTGAGTCAAAATTCATTTTGTCTTTTTTCAATTAGTTCCTTTGCATTCCACATTAAAAAGCAAGAGTAGTTTGCTCAGCAAATGAGACCATTGTGGTAGATCTCGGGGTGTTGTTTTCTCACACACCATGACTGAAAAAACACTTTCTTACATTCTTTAATGATATTTCAATAACAAGAGAACATCAGAAGAAAATGCAAAGTGTTCATTGAAATGGAGACAAAGTCATTAAAAATTCAGAGAAATGATTATTACATACTAATCATAAATGGCATAAATCAGACGATATGCTGCCTTGGAAGGCAAAACTAACATCTTTTACATATCTGGTCTTCTGTTTTGGTTTAGAAAATACTTACACATCTTTTTATCTAACTTGATTCCCATGTAACAAAATAAAGATCATTGGTTTTTCAAAAAAAGGGAAATAATGGAAACTTTGGAAGGATCAGACACTGTGCAAAAGAGCTGATTTATTTAAAAAACAGCTTTTAGTACTACACATTTGTATTACATAAAGAAGAGCTCATTTAAACTAGGAAAGCTAAATTAAGCTTCGATTATTTCTGTCTCCTCTCTTCAGTGCGAGAAGACTCATATTCTCTTTCCTCTCTTTTCTCACGCCCACTCCATATGGCCTTAAGCATGCAAGCCAATGTCTCTGCCTCTGAGCTACAAAGCCAGCTGTAGTTTCAGCTCTTGTCCTTTAATCTTTGGACTGCTATGAGAATGGGTCTCCGTAATATACAGTAAGACATTCTAGGGCAGCACAAAGGTCAAATGTCACCAACATCACAGAGAGAAGACACAGGACTTCTACTTGGACTTCCTAACTCCAAGTCCAGTGCTCATTTCACTTTCCATATATTAAAAGATGAATTATTCATCTTTATGATGGCACTGTTTTATCTACAGTAAATATCTTTGTCACATTAATGGTCATCAATATTAATATCACTTATCTGTGCCAATTGTCATTAGCATGCAACATTATTCACCCAGGAAATCCTTAAACAGACTGATGCTAGGCATCCTGTACAAGGCCATGGTATTCACGATCAGATTCTAAAATCTTGCTTTATTTTTATTAACTGGCATTTAGAGCTGCTTCAGATCCAGTGAACTTCCTCATAAACCTCAGGAAATAGTGATTTGTACTAAATAGAGCATAAAATTGTCTGGGGAATATAATTCTTGGGTTTCTTTTGCAATTCTCTGAGACGGTAAAGCCAGCAGCATTGCGATTTTGCACTGAGTCGCTGTCATTCTAAGCTGGTTCCATTTTAGCCCTGTCTAGAGTCTTGAGGAAAATGTACAAAAAGTGTTTGAAGCAATAATTGGGAGAGGGACAAGAATAGATCATGTGCTTTAATCTCTTGATATGAGAGATAAGATCCGTGGAAATAGGAACAGAGCAAGATGTCACTAAGAAGCAGTGGGACAGATCAAAGCCCAGAGGCTGGGAATTGAGGGTGACAGGATCTCATACCACCGCCTCTCACAATGTCATGAAAACTCCTCACGTTGGAAACAGTTCATTCAACAAAAGGGAATGAGCAATATGGAGGACACGATTTCACGCAGGTATACCATCATTTCGTCTTCTTTCGAACGATGCCCACAATATTCCACGATTTTGAATATCACTTAGTTCAGACATGCTTGCTTTTCAACTTAAGTATGGCCTTGAGTTTAATGTCTTTTGGGGCAAAAGGAATATTGATATGTAGTGAAATCAACTCTATTAAGAACTGAATGTATTGGCCCAGGGAGTTAGCTCAGTGGTTCCGGCGCCTGTCTTGCAAGCGCAAGGGCCCAGGTTCGACCCCAAGTAACCACATACAGTATTGGGTGTGCAGACTCACCCCAGAAGCAATCAGTACCACATACCACAGTGCCAGGCGTGGTGACTCATGCCTGTAATCCCAGCACTCGGGAGGCAGAAGCAGGAGGATTGCTGTGATATGAGTTGGAGGCTGAGCTCAGGGCCAGCCTTAACTACAAAGTGAGACCCTGTCTCAAAACAAACAAACAAACAAACAAACAAACAAAAAACAAAGAACTGAATGTATTGAGACAGAATACTTATTAAATAATAGTAAGACAGTTTTCATACATGTAGAGGATTGTGAAGGTCCCTTAAAAAGAGGTAGTTATGAGAAGCTCTCAACTTAGATGCCTCTGAGGTCCTTTTCTAACTGTGCCATGATCCTAAGGCTGAACAAGACAGGAGGGGACTCAGAGTGGTTAAAAACTCCCTCCAGCTACTTCTGTGCACTGTCCCTCTTAGAATGCTTCAGCAAGTCACTCCTTTCTAAGGCTTCTGTCCGTCGGAACTTTAACAGGTGACATTTCTTGCCATGAAGAAGTAGAGCCAGGCCCCAGATCTTGTAAAATCTCAAGTTGGATGGCAAAGAACCAAAGGAAGACTGAGGCCAGAGCACTTCAGTACTGCAGAGATGCTGAAAGAATTAAATGCCCCATGACTGGCATCAGAAATTGAATATGAAGGCAATAAGAACATAATGAGTACTTTGGTCTTTGTCTTGGGACTTCCTGGGCTTAGAGGCTGTGGATACTGAGTGATTTTCCTCTGAAGTGTTCATACATCTTTTGGAAGAACATGTTGTTACCTTGTCTTTTCACCCCTGCATAGTGTTTTAGGTGATGTAGGTAAAATAAGTGGGGGAAAAAAAAAGCCTTGAATCCAGAGTTGTAAAACAATGGATTTTCCACTGCCAGTTGTGAAGACTGTTCTCCATCAAAGTGTTGGAACTACAAGATTTAACAATTGCCTTCTTTCATTGGCCATTGTGTTACATTACACACTGCACACTACAGGGCTGTTATATTGTGGGCACTCATTAAATAGCTGTAAATGAAAGAATCCATTCAATTAAAATTACAGCAGATGCTTAACAAGGAGAAACCCGCAGATGGTCAAACTATGACTTTGCTGACAATTAATTATGTCTTTTGACAATCTTACTGTCACTTCAAAGTCAAGAAGAAGATAATCATCTGTGTATTTTAAAGAAAGTTGTGGGGAAAGTGCAGGTTGTGGGGAGGAAGAGTGGTTTGCAGGGGAAAGACACTCAAATTCTCAGCTAACAGTTGAAGTGAGTGTTATGATGAGAAAATGCATAATTAGCACGTGGAGGATGGGGTTTCAGCTCTACCTGATCTCAGAGTACAGCCCAGGACCACTTCTTACCCAGACTTCATTTTTTGGCCGTACACAGTGTGAGCCCTGCAAGGGCTTCCTCTGCTAGAATTTCGAATTTGCTTCTACAGTTAACAGTCAAAAATGTTAACACAGTTAATGGTTCTGTCATCCTGGTGGTATCGCTCTTCTACTTTTCATTCTGTGAGAGTTGAAGAGCTGGTAACTGAAACAGAACTGAGACTGTGAATGTAGGTTGTGCATACTGAGATCGTAACAAGTACCTGCTGTGAGTGGTGATTCATGGCCTTGGAGGGAGGCTATTTTAATGAGATGATCTTTTGGGACTTGTAATGGACAACTCACATAAACAAAGAGAAATGATGTTACTTTCAGTGTGATGTCCTATCCATCTGAACAGTTCTGTTAGGACAGCAGAAACTACGGAAGTGAGAAATTATCCCAGAATCAAGGACTATAAAGGAAACTCAGATGGAGGGGAATCTGTGTTCTGGTAATTAAATGATAAAACCTTGCCAGACTTGGAGGCTGAGGCAGGAGGATTGCCATGCGTTAGAGGCTAGTTTCAAGACTAGCCTGAACTGAAAAGAGAGACCATCCTCAAGAAAAACAAAAACAAATAAATAATTAAACTGAAAATAAAAAAAAACTTAACCATGTAAATTTTCAACTGACAATTTCACATCTGATACACATAAAAGAGTTTAAGTCCACAGGTGTCAGATCAATTTTCATTTAAATTCAATGAGTCCAGCAGTCATATTTTACTCTGTATTTTCCCTGTTTTTAAATGGTGAATTAAAAAATGAGAAAAAAGAAAATCTCCATTAAAACTTATAGCTGTGCCACTACTCTGTAGACTTAGGAAACTCATTTTCACCCTCGACAAAAATAAAAGATTTTCCTAGATCGTTTCTAACATCTTTTGATTCTATAAGGTGAAGATAATTGTCTGTTACATGAATAAAATATATCCTCGCTATAGTTTATTATATACTATGCCCTGCCACTGAAAATACGATTGTCTGTGCTCCACCTTTACTTTGTACTTCATTAATCTATGAAATATATCAAATAGACTGTATGTGCAGGGCGCTGTCCTTGGAACAAAGATGCCTTTCCTCAGATTTACCTTTTAAAAAGAGAGACTGATGATAAATACTGGTATATAAAGTTGATGAAGACTGTAAAAGAAACAATACTAGGACCTTCTGTTCTTCTGTATTTGAAAATTAAAGAGCTCGGGAAAATATGTATACAAAGGTCTTAAAATGATATTGATTTTATTTATTTTTAACATGAAATGCTTTCACCAAGTTTAATAAGGTAGACCAAAGTCTGAGTTCAGAAAATCTAACAGGTGAAACTTCCTCCCTCACCTCTGTAAAGCCCTGTCACTCCTCTTTCTACCACCAGAGACTCATTTCTGTTCTTTATTCAGAAAGGAAACTTTAGCTGTAGGTTTCAAACACACTTAGGTGTATGACCTTGAGTGAGTCATCTGGGGTCCAATTACTGGAAAATGAAAACTTGTCTCATTTCTTAGACTATATTATTTTTTACTCTACGACTAGATTTCCAAATCAGAGCTTAAAAACACACTTGCTGAATTAATTAACACGTACTAAGATAGACCTCATAAAATACTTAGAATTATTATTTATTTGGTGCTGTAAACATATGCTACTCTAAGTAAACATTTTTACCAGAAACTACCACCACAAAAGGAAATATATTTAATATGTCTCATTAAATAGAAAAAAATTCTATTCCAGGGACCCACAGATACCCTAAAAGGGTACAGAGACACAAAACCACGAAACATTTTTTTTTTTTGCAAATCGATATGACCTTTTCTCTACACCACTCATTTTCTAATTTTTCTTCCATTGTGGCTTTGAGGTTTTTAATTAATTAGGTCATTTATCTATGAAAACAAGACCCTTAAAGCCTCAGCTTCAATGTGTGCAGAGAGCAGCTGTCCACATGGCATCCTTCTACAGATTGTAATGGGTAGGTGCATGTGTACCAGAACTCCTTTTCTTATTACATAACAATAGACACTGAAGCATAGATTCTCAACACCTCTCAGTTTAGGTTCCCTAAGCACTTTACAGAGCTCTCACAATGTTCCTTGTAGAGATTAAAAAGCCAAAACTGAGTACATGAATTTATTTATCTTATGGCCTATGACCAACTCCACTACAAGCTCCACTACAAGAGAGAAGCATCAGATGAAAAGAGAACAGAATTTGGAGTGCAGAGGCCTAGATCCCAGGTGTAGTTCTACTTCTCCTGGCTTTTATGGTCTACAAAGGAAGAGGAGGGTCCAGGGCTGTGGGGAGTCTCTTGAATTTGTGTTTTTTCACATGCCAAATGGAAATAAACATACTGTTTTGTAAGGTTGCTGTCTAACTCAAATAATATAATAATTATAAAAGTATTTTCAACACATATAAAAGTTGGAATCATGGGGTATAACTAGAAATTAGATATAAAAATGTTTACTGTCAAGTGACTTTATATGCTTATGTCGCAGAATATCGGAGTTGAACAGCTGCTGTGAAATCTAATATGAATATCCATGGATTGCTTTAGTACCTGTCACTATCTTCCTCAACAATGGCTACTCGGCTTTCCCAAGGACTTTCTTGTGTGTGTGTGTGTGTGTGTGTGTGTGTGTGTGTGTTTTAAGTTTCACTACACAGAATGGGAATTTGCTACTTGCCCATTACGTGTCTTTGTCACTAATTCTGGAATTACAGATATTAGTGAAATACCTTTTGTATATGGTAGTCTTCCAAAAGCAGTCAAAGGCAGAGCTTCTGTCTTCCTCCTCTCCCTTCCATTGTATCTCAAGTAATGGTCACAATTTCACAAGCATCTGAGTCAAAGTGTTTGGTATGCGTTCACTTCTGTACTGGTCCAACTTGGGAAGGAAATAGACCCTTTCCCTGATTTTTTCTTGGAAGTCTGGTTCTATTTAGAAACATGTAATGGATATCCATTTTCATCTCAATTGAGAAAACACTTAGGATCAAGTAGAGTAGCTGCTGTTATCACTGAAAGTAATAATAAGACATTTCTGTTCATAGCTTTCTTCTCTGAAGGCTTTTCATGTGTCAACCTCCCCGATGACTCATGTTCTCCAGTCTGTCCAATTATCCTTTGGAAGACGAAAGCTTTGTTTCACTAGAACAAACTCTTGGCTTTATGCAAAAAAATTCTCAATGTCTCCCACTAACAATTCTCAGAGACAAACAAAAAATTCTCTAAGATAAATGCCAAGTTTCGTGAAGGGAATGTACCTTGTGCTGCACCAAAGGCATAGTAACTTCAAATAGCTCACAAAACAATTTAAAAGCTCACACCCTTCAGTTTTCTTTTTAAAGAGAAGGAACAAGACAATGCCATATAAACAATGCCACAATAATTACAGCCTCGTGCTTGAAAATATGTTGTCAGATATTTTCAGTCCATCCTAAGATATATTACAACATTTTCCCAGAGATTCTGTATTCCAACAGTGTTGTTTTCAACCTTAGGATTTACTATTCTTTATTATCATGCCATGGCCACAGATATTCATATAGGGAAGGTTTCATACACAAACATGTTTTCTCTTTCAGAATGAATAAAACATAAACCATTAGCTTACATATATTACCTGACAGGGACAATTCTGGGATAATTTCAAAGGGCTGTCTCAATGGTATGTAGAGACAAACTCAATATTCCTTTCTGTTCATCTATTCATCCACCCTATCATCTAAAAGCAATAAACCTCAGAGCTAGAAAACAACCGTACAGCTTGGGCTTTCCAATTTTTGAGCAGTAATATCTTCTCCATTCATGTTAAAAATTCATTGGGAAATTATTCTTCTCTTTCAAATTGTAAATCTATCCTAAATTATACTAATTTAAGTTCATGACTCCTTGTACATTCTAAGCATTTACCACTGGCCTGAGGGTCTCTAAGTAATAACACACTTTTCTAGTTTTTCAGTGAAACGAATCACCCCAAATGCAAGCGCTTGAGTTGGATTCAGGCTTGCTTTGATTCATTGATTATTCTATTCCATTCAAGTAGATAAGAATTTTATTCCACCTCTTCCTGGTACAGGATGGTTTGGAGACCCACTCCACTACTGCCAATGGCAAGACATATGGACATGCTCTATAAAACTGCTGTAGTCAAACCTTAAATCCAAGTATATTGTAAGTGTCCATAACATGGAGTCTCTTTCTTGTCTTCAAAGATACAGTCTCTCAAATGTGACATCATGGTCCATCCTTTGCAGCATTTACCTAACACGGTACTGCAGTGGTCCAAATGTAATGAGGATTTACAGGGATGTTTTGGATATCCTTCAATTAATATGGTTTCTAGAGAAGTAATTTTGAGATTATTTAACTGAGATGGAGCTGAGGGTCTTTGATAATTTGATCAAGGACTAACTTGAAAAAAAAGGCCAGACTGTGAATCTCAGTGATTCCCCAATGTCAAAAGGTAAGGCTGTAACTAACACCAGGACAGACAGGGTGGTTGAGGTGAGCTGTGTTCTGAAGGTTGGCACCAGAGTTGTGGCAAGTGTTTATGTCACTGTTGCATCAATTTGTTCTGGATGCTAAAAGATGACTGAGATGCATCATCAGTGACAGTTCTTGAAAACAAACCACAGGGCTTTCAGCAGAGTGGTCCTTCCATCTCTCACGACTCCATAAACAAAAAAACACAAAATGCTACGAGTCAACTGCTCCCACCTACAGCAATAGCAAAAGCCTTTCTAAAATGGCAGTGAGTCAGAATGGACATGAAATTGGGAGAGCAAATCCAAACCCTGAAATTACTAGCCATGGGATCTTGAGCAACTCCCTGAGCCTTGCTCTTTCTCTTTCTCTACCTGAAAAGCGAAGACACAACTGCTAGATCTGTCATTTGTACTGTAGCTGTGACTGGGATTTTCAAACCTATCAGTCTTTTGTTGCCATTGGTACAATGATCCTCAGCCCATCCATAACAGTAAATGAATGTGTCTTGTGAAAAAAATTAAGAGGGGAAATATGTACATTAAAGGGAAATTTCAAATACCCACTGTTGTCTTTCAAATGGCCAGTTTTGGAGTCAGGGATGCTATTTTCTTTAGCCACTAAAGGAAAGACTTCTGAGGAACGTTTTGTGGCAAGTTTTAGTATATTTTGGGGGAGAAGGAATATCTTTGTAGCTAGAGAGATATAGCATCTCTACCTACCTGTTTTAAGCTAAAGTGTTTTGCCTCTGAACATTCATTCCCATCACTGTATTTTATCCAGAAATCTATCTATCAATCTATCATCACCATTACCTACTTACCTATGTGTCACTATTCCCATATAAGCTGCAAACATCACATTATCATATTTCATTTGATACTCCTATAGGCAGCTCCTACATAACCCCTATACAACTGATGCACCCAAGAAATTAATACTGATGTATTTTCTAATGTATAATTTATATTAAGTTATATTTGCTCCACATCCTTTATAGCTATTTTAAAATCTAGAATCCAATCAGGACTTAGGCTTTGAATTTGAAAGATATATTTCTTTAATATAGTTTAATATGGAATAGTATTATTTGGTAAAGAATCGTTTTTATCACATGGACAATTTTGAAGCATTTAGGACAGATGTCTTGAAGAATGTTCTATCATCTGGACATTTATTTTCTAAATGGAGAAATGCAGTTAAGTATTTTACTTAGTGAAACTGTTGTTGAGGATTTCGTCTGCTAGCCTATCAGCATGTGCTACTTCGTCCCACTAATGATGACGCTGACTCTCACCACTTAGAACAAGATGGTTTCCGGCAGACTATCATGGAGGCACTTTTTTTCCTTTGCACTTACATCACCTGAGAGGTGGTCTTTTGATATTTCTCCCAATACTTTTCGGTGCACCATAATTAAATTATTCTTTAAACATACATACTTACAAATAATGAGAGGGTCTATAAAGAAAAAATGTAATAAGATACTCATGAATCATTAATTGAAGGAAAAAAAGAACAGCATGGAGAGAAAGTGAGTGACCACCAGAGTCCCCTCTACTCCACCAGGATGGACACACTTTTCTCCCTCTCACTCCTTGGAGCAGCTTGTAGTCCAGTGGATCTGTAATGTGAAAAACAATTACCTCTAGCAAATCAGAAGCTGCCTCCGCAAAAATTCCAGCATTAAACAGGGAGGGAAGAAAAAGATTGGTGCTGGGCTTTGGAGGGCCTGGGACGGAATTCCAAGAGTGAGTGGTCCTTGCCAAGGCCCATCACTAGTCCAGTAAATCCTAATATCAAAAGAAGCGTTTATCCATCTGTCTTGGGCAAAGTTTCCCTTACACAAATGCCATGCAGTGAAGGTGGCATCTTGCTTCTCTCATCTTCAGACAGACCAGTGACCTCTCTCTTCTACATCCACAGAATGCCTAAGTCACGCTCAAGCTTGTCATGACAGCCATGCTGCAACTGTGCTTGTGCTTGTGCTACCAGACCCAGAAAACAGAGGCAGGTGAGGCACGGCCTCGCCGTAGCTGATGTCCTCAGCCCCAGCATGGCAGCAGGCACAGAGAAGGCACCTGGGGGTGTTTTAAGAGCGGAACAATGAAGGAGAGTTTTGTGAATATGTTCTTTGCCTTGGTGCTTTACCTTGGCAGTCAGCGTCTGAACTGGCTTTCAAATCCAGGTCACCGTCTTCATCACTACTCATGAGCAGGTCCCGGGGCATACGATTTCATCACACAAGGACTCGTTACTTCTCCAACTCTCTGACTTTCTGTTATTCACTGCTTTCCATACAGATGCCTCACTCTGACGGTTTTCTTCCCTCATCTGAAAGGACCTCCCCTTCTCTGCTCACTTCCTCCTTGCAAATCTCAGCTAGCCTAATTTTAGAGACTTCTCAAAGGCCACCCATTATAGAAACACCTTGTCACTCCTGCTTCTAAACATTCCCTCTTCTTTTTTTCTGAATTCTTAAAGAACATTAGTTGAACTTGGATTAAATCCCTTGTCACTTTCCGTCTTGTTCGGTAATAAAACACCGCAGTAAAACAGCACCTCAGATTTTTTTTTGAATTTTTAAATCTTTATTGGTACATTACGTATATGCATCATGATTGCATTCCATAATGGGGATTTGTACCAGTATAAGACACAATTTAATTATCATTTTTTCCCATAGCCCTACCCACCCTACTGCCCCCTCATATACATAAAATTTGTTTCCTTACTTTTTTGTTACAATCTCATCATTTTTCCCCCTTCACCCTATTTTACACTGAGCATTTTCTATTTCACAACATATCGCATCTTTTCTCTGGTATGAGAAAATAAAGATGTAAATGAGTCCTAGAATTGTATGTTATATATTGTGAAATAGAAAACACCTCAGATTTTTGATTAGGTAAGAAGCACTGTTAGAGCTAACGCCAATGTTAGCTAACATCCCCTAATACCACGGGATACTCTCCTGCAATAACATGTATATGGTTGTTCACTACACAGAGTATATTTTCTTTCAATAGTTATACTTCAACTTATTTTTTCTACTTAGAGGAGAATATCCCTTATTTTCTACCTGCCCAAAACTAATCTCTTCCATAAATCCTTTCAAAAACCTAGCTGCTCTTCCACACCTCCTCCTACAATGTGATGGTTAAAGAGATTAGTTTGGAGCCTGGATTCTAATCTAGTCCTGAAATTTATTAGATATTCCTGAGGAACATACTTAAAGTTCTCGCTGTACCTTGATTTCCAGTGTGGAGTGATAACAGGATCCACTTCACAAGGTTATGCTTTTCCATAGGGTGAAATAATGAGTCAGTGCTTGCAAAGGACATAAAATAGTGCTGTCGTATCACCAACACTCCATAAATGTCAGTCACCTTTTCAAGTTCTCATTCATGGTTGGACACCACCATTTGGCAATGATTATTTACCAATGGGTGACACATGTTCTACTGCTGTTAGAAATTTAAACTTAAATCAAGTATTATTTGTGGGTTTTTAATGGGTACATCTTAGTTTCTTAAGTAAACTGCAAACCTCCTCTGCACTGGAGAACTTTGATTACTGAGCATATTCTGCATGCCAAGAACGTGGCTAAGTGCTTTCTATAAATATTTCATTGGTTACAATAACCGTACAAAATGGCTATCATTTCTATATTATAGATAAAACAAAATGGTAACTGAAGGGATAAAGAGCAATTTGCTTAAGTTTTCTAAGCTAGTTTATAGAAGAGGTAGGGCACTTTTGTACCCAGAGATAATTTTTGTTTATTTTCCTACATCCCAATGAGGTAGATAATCATTAACAGTTATCATTCACATTCTATTTTCTTTATTAATATACATTTTCCCACTACAATATTTAAATCACATATCTTTAAAAATTAGCTCTTCACATCTGTCTTGGAGATTTTTGGAGGTGCAAAGGACATGGACATATAATTTGTCACGGAAGTGGTAGTGATTCAAAAGAAGTAAGACAAGCACAAAACAATGCCAGCTTAGATAGAAAGTGGTAAGACACAGAAGACGATCAAGGTCAGACATCTGACCGATCACACTCCCCATGACTGACAAAAAAAAATTTGTCTCCCAATTTTAATATACCCTAATCCTTGACTGGATTTTTCCATTTTAATATGGATTTTCAAAATGTATCTCAAGACTCCATTATAAACCCTTACCCTATTGTAAGGACCAAGAGCACAATATACGCATACTATATATATATTTTTTCTGTGTTCTCCATCCACCTGGGCCAATCTCCATCATTTTATGTTTGGCTTTATTATGATACTTTTGGGGATTAATGCTGATATTATAGTAAATTTACTAGCATGGAAGGAAATGCAAGAAAGCATTTGCTTCACACATTTGTTTTACCATCAGGAAAACAGGACTCAGGCATCCGGTTCTCCCCCACTCTACACAGGCACAGAAGGGACAAGTACCAGGCTTCCTTATTCCCACTCATGTGCTCACTTAGCTAAGCTACTTGCCACCTGCGCACCAACAAAGGCCACTTACGTAGCCACTGCCTCACCTCCATTCCCTGTGTGTCTTTGGGTGAAGGCTCTTAGTTTACTTTGCGTTATGGATTCCCAAAGAGGAGGCAAAGCCAAAACCCTTCCACCTTGAAGGCTTCCCTTATTCTGCTCCCTGAGTATTTCACCTCCACGTCCCTCAGCCATTACTCAAAGCACATTCCTCAGAGAAGTGGCGACTCACAAATGTTTACTCCTCTGGTGGGGACAAGTGGAGAAACAGAAGGAGTGTACAGAAACACTGCAGCAGTGTAAACGATTGGGAGGTTTTTTGGTTGCTAGTGATGAAACACAGAGATTCACACACGCTAGTAAGCACTCTACCATTGAGCTATCACCCCCAAACCCTTTTTGAAACAAAGTCTCACTAAGTTGCCCAGTTGGACCATAAACTTGCAAACTTACTGCCCCAACCTCCTGAATTGTTAGGATTACAGATGACAAGCGTGCCCCATTACACCTAGCTAAGAATAATTTTTAAAATCTGAAATTCATGGTAAGACTTGTTCTTTCATTCCAATCGATCGGGGAGGGAAAGTCTTCACCAAAAACATCTAAGAGTCATTGGTTTCCAGGGGCCAGATCAAGGGCCATCAATTCCTTTTATAAAGCACATCTGATGTTGCTGACAGAATCTGTGATGTCTGACCTTGATCGTCTTCTGTGTCTTACCATTTTCTATCTAAACTGGCACTGTTTTGTGTTTGTCTTACTTCTTTTGAATCACTACCATTTCCGTGCCGAATTATATGTCCATGTCCTTTGTACCTCCACAACTGGCATAAACTTGTACTCTTCTGGAGAAAGGATTTCCTATTCAATTTACTTGCCATTTTGAAGAGAGAAGAAGTTAAAAACACGTAAAGAACATCTTTCCTGGAACTTAGATGGGAAGAGAATGGAAAGAGTAGAGTTTAGGCAATGCTCAATTTCATGTTTTATATATGAAACCTAAGATCAATGTAGTAGAGGACCATACACCGACATGCTATGTTTCCTAATGGAAATCTAACAAGTTGTCAAACCCTACCTGGAAATCAAATTTGCATGTCAGCTCTAGGGAACTCTAGATTACAGTACAAGTTATGTCACTGTGCCATTTCGGACAGTCTCCCAGAGGAGTTCTAAGTTGTGCACCAGAAAGTGTGTCTGGGCACCAGCTTGTGAGCATCAGGAGTCACATCCTGTACCACTGGAGCTGATCACACTCCCCATGACTGACAAAAGCAACGTGAACAGAACATGCACTTCAACAGTCACCTCTGATCCCCACTCACCAAAATATTCATCAGCCGGGGGATTTTCCATGTCGTACAGCATCTTTTTGGTCAGGTGCTCCAGTTCATCTTCCGGGCGGAAGGAAGGAGGATGACATGGAGTCCCCATAGGCCCTGGGTGTCCACCCTGAAAAATAGAGAGCATGGGATCTTTTCATTTGAGCCTAGAGATGAACCCAAGTGATCTGCGTGAATGGGTCATATTCACACTGCGGAGGGAAAATGTGCTATGTTTGTTTATTTGGAGACCCGAGTATTAGACTCACATTGGCCCCTTACTCAGATTCTCACTATGGACACATCTCTTCATTCACTTTCTTCTTCTAAATCAACTATCAGCTGCACTTTAGAAATCCATGTCTACAACAGTGGGAGTCTGTTTTATTCAACAATTGCCATATATATTATTTGTGGATCTATTGAAAGAAGAATAAATTGAGGCCTTTTCTCTGAGAAACTTCATGCTCAAATGAAGGTATCAGCATGTTAATAAGAAAAAGCAGTTATACAAATTTCACAATCAAGGGGGAGAAAGACCTGTCACGGGGCCTGGGAGCAAAGCTTCCTGTGGAGAAGCACCAGAGCAGAGAGGAAATAAACAGGTTAAACTTGTTTTCTTTCAGATTAAAAAAAAAATAGGCACCATGAGGTGCTCCTGGAAATTATGTGTTTCTGGCCATATGAGATGAGCAATGAGATGCATGTAATTATATCAGATAAGGAGTTCAAAGTAAAGGGCTTTTGGTTGCAGTGAAAGAAGCAAATTTTTCCCAGCACCAAAAACAAGCTATAAAATGAAGATGGCAAAGCCAGTAGCCTTGACCCCACGCTGGTGTTCCAAGAGGTGGGAGAGCCAGAAGTAGAGGAAGGGACATGAATCCAGTGCCATATGAGAGAGGCTAGAACCCAAAGTGTGCACAGAAAAAAAGCTAAGGCACATGCTGGCTCTTCAATAGATTTGTGTTATCAAGATAAAAGGAAATGTACGATATTTCATTTTCCTATATGGTAACTTCGACTATTTCAAATATCATTCTAACCTTCCTTAATCAAAGTGCTATAAAAATAGAAACACTTGTCATTAAAAATTTAGAAATGAAGTAGTGGACAGATATGTAGGGAGGTGAGTTCTTGCAGGGTGTTGATGCATTTTTAAAGCAGTTGGCCAAGACCCTTTCTTTTCACAATGGTTTATGAGGTGATTGCATAGAACTGAAAGCTATATATTCATTGTCCTGTTATCTTCATTAAATGGAAATAGTTCTCAGACGTGAAAGTCCTGTGTAGACTAATCCTTGTGCAAATATCATCATTCCTTCGAGCAACACTGATTTCAATAACTAGAAGATGGGGAATCAGTCATTTATGTGAGATGCAAGTGCCATCCCGACGTACGTGAGAATGTTCTCTGGCCCTTCATGACCTTTCTCTCTGACAGCTTCCCATTTTGTAAAATGTACAGAAAGTTGGGGGTCCAAACATGGCAGAAGCTGAAAAGGTCACGCATAGTTTACGTTGGGCACTGATCGCACAATGAAATTTTATTTCATTGTTGGGAGTATTTGAATTAGGGACTGCAAAGAAGTGTGTGGCCTGTGGCCTGGTGGTTGAGGCAAAAATACAGTTGCAAAATGTGAAGAATAACTACAGTAATCTCTTCACTGTGAGAGGAAACTTGGGAGCCAGAAAGTTCAGGGTAAAGCTCGCTTGCGGTGAGATCAGGAGACAAGCCCGTGGTGGACTCACTCACAATTCCAGCAAACCTTCAACACTCAACCCAGGACATGGACTGCAAACATTGCTAGCTATCTGGGGTTACTGTGTGGATCAAAAGAGTTCCCAAATCATTCATTTATTCCCTGGCTATTTGTTTATCTACTCATTCATACAGAGCATATTTTGTATACCTTTCTGAAGGTACCAGAAGGGATCACAGACGTACAAGGCACAATGTTTGCTTTGAGAAGACTGGACTCAGACACGAAGAAGAAACCCATACAAATTACTGAAGGTAAGCGGCAGAGTATATGGACAACATGTATACAGAAATGAACACTGGCTGGTTGATTTCCTAATGATAATACATTATAAACTGTGCATATGCTATGCACATCTAAAACTATTTTTGGATAGATAAGTATGTACAATTATATGATCAAGAACCATCATAGGAGCTGTATTTGAGAGGATGATCAAAAGTAACAAAGTAATTAACCCTCGAATGGATCATTTAAATAAACATGTCACATATACACACTGTACATCTCTATCTGCATTCGTACAACGTGACCAAGACATGTTGGAAATTCAGCTGCAGAAGGGGGCATTTCAGTGACAGCTCCATTTTTGTTGCCAACATAAAGACAGGAAAAAACGTAACAGAAAATAAAGTGCTAAGGGGGATTTTTCCCTGGGGGTAGAATCCTAGGGGACTTTTAATTTCTAAATTTATGCCTTTATTTTATACTAGGAAATTTTACTTTTGCAATCCAGGAAACAGTATTTTTTTATGATGATGACTATGGTGGGTATGACAAAGATTTCTTGGAACAGACTTCCAACCCAAATCAAGTGGGAGATTCCAGGCATGGTAAAAAGTCAGAGTTGAGAAGCAGGTTAGTGTGAGAGGGCAAAGTTACAGTGGTTCAGTGTTTAAGTCTGGACAGAGGGAGAGAAAGGACATGTGAGTGAGGTAGTCACTGCTCTGTAACACTGACGTGTTTAAGGCTTTTCTGTGAGTCAGGAGCCCAGTAATGACACCATGGTCAATCCTCAAAGTTTGATGAGCTGACCTCCCTTTTGGTAGAAAATGCTTTCCATAGAAATGCACACAGAAAGAATTCAAAGTTTCAAGAAGTTCACAGACCTGTGGCCAAGGGACCATGTGGAGAAAAATGGAACAGCCGGTGGATTTTCTTTTTCTACTAATAGGCTTTTGTATTTTTCTTTTGTTACAATATCTATTTTCCAACTACCTGCAACTGGTTCTTTTTCACCATGGTCCTTTCTTCCTAAGGGCTCCACAACCTCAAGGGAAGAACGGAAGCAATGTGAAGTCTGCAGTGCGTGTAGGCCTAACGCCCTGCTCAGCGTTGTGACAGAGCTGTGCCAGGAAGACTTGCTCTGTGAGCAAAAAGCAACATGCATAGAATCCTTGGTGAACAAGGCAATGTCACCAGATCAGTGATTACACAAACAGCAAGATCCACCCTGTCTGTAACATTTCACATCACTGGACGTGTTATCTAATATCTTTTACATGGAATGTGATTGTTCTACTACTATGTAGTTACAGACCTCTTTAAACATCTCTTTAAGTTTTCTCTTGTCTTTGACTTGCTCAGCAACTTTGATCAAATCATTTCCATTTCCTGGGCCTCAGTTTCTTTACTGTCAATGGTACTGTCAATGATTCCTGTGATTCTAGTCGATCAGATTTTGTGCCCGTAACATGGCAGGTACATGTCATTACGGATCTCTACAGTGAACTCACAGATTGTATTTACAGATATGTGGTTGTCTACAAAAACAGACGTGTGCTGAGTCAGTGGAAACCTCATCACTGCGGAGATTTCCATTTGCAAGAGGACGCAAAGCACTTGTCAGCACCTTCTGAAACACCCAGAGCTCCATTCAGCAGTCTGAGTCTGAGTGAGCAGTGGGCGGCTCGAGGGCTTCGGCAGCCTGCTGAACTTTCACTACAGTTGGCTTATGAAATCAAGACTCCGACTTACCCGCCTCAGCCTCTCTCACCTCTTCCTTGGGTAGAGAAGGAAAAATTCCATCATCCTTTCCGAAGACTAGAGGCACAATGCCAAACAGGCTGCACTAAGATTCAAAGTCCTTCCGGACCACTCCACCATCTTGGGTCTTTGTCTCTACTATGCGACTCTTTAAATCTATACGCTGTGTTATAAAATGGATACTGGGCATCTGGGTACCTTCCTGCGAGCCATTTGTCTCCCTTAGCAGTCCTTCTCCTCTACTGATCGCCTTGTAACACAGTGCTAGATAACTCGAACTTGGGGCAAACCTGCACCTTACCAGAAGCACAGCCCAGGCAGATAAAACACTGGGAAAAGGCAGCCAAAATACTCAGAAGATTACATGATAATGAATACTCTATCACTCTGGGAACCAGAGATGCTCATTTTTCTTGTCCATTTGTAATGATGTGCAAGAGACTCCTTCCCTCAGAGGAAAAATGACTTCAATTACGTGTTCTTGAAAAAAAGAAACATTGAAATTATCTTCTTTTCAAAAGGTAGAATTAGCCCCATTTTAGAGCTGAAAGGCTGCCAGAAAAAAAATATATTTCTGATATTTTAGTTTCTTTCCTCCCCCTAATTTAAACTGTGTCAAGTTTGCAGTTTGCAGTTTCCTGTGGCTGTTTCTACTTCCTGAACATTTTAGGCTCAGACGCTCTGTTCAGATGGCTGGAGCGCCCCTGCTGGCCAAGGAGGAGCACTGTTGAATATTTGGCCAACTCCAGGCAAAAGTAACAGGCAATAGAGGATTCAGGGAGAGGGAATAGGGAGAACAGGAAGTCCCCACTCCACACTCCTCAGGGCCTCACTGAAGTAGAAGAGAAAGTTCTTAAATGGTAGGGCCCCAAGAGGAAGTCTCCAAAATGCTGACATTGAAAGGGTGACTCTAGTTTAGAAACTCATTCAAATTGGTCTTCGACTTTCAAAAGTTTGATTTGCTAACCACCTTTACTTTCTTATATTACTTCTTGTGTGCCATGAGTTGAGTTAACGGCTCCAGGTTACCTTTCTTTAGACCAATTCGGAAGAGCCTCTGGCAGACAACACATTGGTGCTGTTGCTACCCAGCTCGGGAACCAAGAAGTGGGAAAGAGAAGAGTATTAGGCGCCCCGGGTCCTCAGGGTAGAGAATGCCAGGTCAAAGCTCTCTCACCAGCCTACTCCATACCGTGCGTTTCACTGTGCCTCCTTCTGCCAGGGGACTCTCCTCAACGGAGCATGCAAGTTGTCTCTGTAGCTCTCTCCATATGTTCTACAGGAGGCTAAGACAAGCTGTTTCCATACTACTGTGGCTAAACCCAACATGCTCTTACTCTTATCAATTAGGCTTTATGCACGTTATGCACAGGACTTTGGAATGAAGATAGACAATACAGTTACAGGCCATTGTGACCAATGGTCAGCTTCACCTCTACAAAACTGGTGAGACAAAAGTTTGATGAGTGGAATTAACTGTTTTTCCTTGTATTTCCAAAGGAAACCGTGTCGTCACCTTTGCTGTCCTTTGCTAGCATCTAATAGTGACCTTCCCAAGGATGACATGTCATCTTTGTTTGGCTGCCTGAAACAATGCACGAGCTAATTGGTGCAGTATTTAGATTACGGGTCTCATCCCAATGTGCAGGGGCCTATGCACTGCTCTATACCAGTGTTCTTCATGCTGAGTGATACTTTTAAGGGAGTTCTACCAAACAGATACCCCAATGTTTCCTTCACTAGGGCTTTAGCTCTGACCTTGTCTCTGATTCACTATTAAAACTTGGGGCTTCTCTATCCTTTTTTTTTAACATTGGAGTTACTTCATAATTTTTGATATGATAATGTTAAAAACCTGGAGGAAATTAAAGCAGTACAAATGTGTAAAAATACCAGTGTGAGACCGTCTGTGTGTGTATATAAAAGTCCCAGATACTAGAATGAAATATATCAAAATGTTCATGAGGCTTAAGTCAGGAGAGTGGGATTATGAGTGATTTATCAGTTTCTTTACAATGTTAAATTATCTGAATAGGATGCAGTATAAATAGTAGTTGCTTTTAAAAACTAATACGCGTCCTTCTGAAAAGATGAAGAAGGTCCAGTCTTTCCTTCGGCATTTTCAGAAGGAAGCTAGGAGAGGATGGAAGGCCCAAAAGTGTGGACAAGGTGACCAAAAAAAAAAAAAAAAAAAAATGAAAGCACCTAGATTCTCAGTCTTCTATTCACAGAAACACTTTCCTACTGTACAAGCTGTTTCTATCGAGTGGGATTGACAGATGCCTGAACGTGACACGAGGCACTGAAATAACACGCGCATCAGTTTTCAGTTTTTAAAATGCAAATATGGTGCTTGGCACATCACTTTCCATGGGTGAGGTAAATTTCTGTTTCTGAGTTTTTCGTGGAAAATGCAAACCAGCAAACAAATGGTTAACTCCGCACCTTTTACCTAATGCGCTGAGGTGGTTTTCATTTGAGTCAGAGGGGTTCTTGCTCAGCAATCCACCAGCACAGGGACTCAGTGAAGGGCTCCAGGCTCTGCTCAATAACAAGGCTGCCCTTATCCAACAGGTCACCTGCTGGCAAAAACACTGAGCACATTGGATATTGGGACCTCAGCAGGGAGAAGGCACAGCACTTATGTGAGAATAATAGAATAAAGATTTGTTTGACCTGTGAAAAATCAAATCAAATTGGTTCAACAGAGTGGGAAGATGAGTTTTTGGCCAGAGACACAGGAAGTAGTCCAAAATCCTAAACTACAGCCTTTGTTTAAGTGTATATTAAACTGGCCACAGACACTAGTCATTAATTAGGCTTTAATACAATTATTTAAATGGGTGGGATATACCTATATGACAGAACTGAAAAGCCAGTCAGGAAACCAAAGTATACGGGAAGAAATATGAGAACAGAGGAAAAAACCAAGATGCTCATTACAGTAGAGCATCAGTGAAGTGTCCAGGATCACAATGGGAACCTTTTAGAGCTTTCAGTCATACAAACAGCCTTGTGGGGACACATCCCACAACTCTGCCACCACTGGTCCACATTGTAGATTCTCCGTGCTGCATTGGAATCCCACATTCTGTACTCACCAAATCTGTGACCCAGGATAAGAGGTTCATTTTACTAACTATTAGTTGCTTTATGAACCAGAGGTGATCCATGTAAGCCACTTACTGTGGACCCAATTTAGAAATTAATATTATTAATTAATTAATATTAATAAGTATTAATAAGGCACACATCTCACTGGCTGATGCAGATTCAGAGGAAAGAGATGCTTTTGTGGGCTGGAGTCTACTAAAAACATGCAGGAGGATAATGCCTTGAATTAGGAATTTGAGGGAGATAAATTCGGAGGGAGAAGTAGGATTTGATTTGATCACATTAAAGTCCTTTCATATTTCTTTTCTCCCATCAATAAGGAATTCTAATACAGCATTCACAAACACTAGGTTATTTGCAGAAAAATGTTTTCCAAAGCTTGAGATCATAATTTGGTCTTTCTCTCTTTCTTTTTTTTCCTTCCAGCTTCCCTCCCTCTCTCTTTCCTTTCCTCTGCTTTCCCCTCTCTGTGTTTCTTTAGCTCTGTTCCTCTTTTCTGTCCATTTCTCTTTCCACAGACAGAACAAACTGAGTCAGTGGCTTGTGAAGGACCAACATCAAGTGAGTGAGCCAAAAATCACACCCGTACTAAGTGGCAGAGTCAGGAGTTAAACATGATTCTTGATCAAGCTCAGTGTTTTTCCACTAATTTACAGCCACATCTATATATTCATTTAGAAATATGAAACTTACATGATCTATCATAAAGGTTAATCAAGACAGTCAACCTCACTGATTAAAGCATGATGCTAATTATACCAAAGGTTGGAGACTAATGTGGTCCTTCTTACTTTCAGAAACATTGATTGTGGTGTAATGGAGAAAGTGTGGGCTCTGGAGGCAGAAAAGCTGGTTCAAATAGCAAGTTTTGCCTCTTATTTTGAATAACATTTCACAAGATTTTAAAGAACTTGTCTTAGCATTATATTCTCGATCTGTAAATGGGCTTGCGGGGGCTGGCAGGGGGAGGGGGTAGTCATCTTTGTTTCAAAATCATTATGAACAGCACCTAAGGCGATACATGGCATGTGCTGTGGTTTATCAGTGGCTCACAACTATTTGTATTAAATGATCACACACAGTCTGTCAAATATGAGCTGTGCATGTCTTTCAAACATAGCAGGAAAGTGATCAGAGACTATGAATGACTTGATGTCATTCATTAGTACTGCAACAGAGGGGAAGAAAGATGGCACTCAGTACTGAATCTGAAGCACAATTAGCATTTACTGTTTCTAATTGATCAGCGGTATGCAATTAATACAATCGTGACTTTATTGAATAAATTTATAATTTCTTTTCATGAATTCTGCAAAGTGGAAATGCTCTAGTGTTTCACTTAGATATTTGTTGATTTATAATTTATAATACTGAAAGGGCTTAGGGTACATTGCATGTTTAGCAGGTAATAAGCTATATTTAAAATATTTTACATTAAATAACTCAATCACAGGAGTAACCTCATTACCTAGTCACTATCCTGACTTTGCAAAGGGGAAACCTGAGGTATGCAGATCACCTGACATTCAATAAAGAACCTGGGAGTCAGGCTGTCCACTCCAAAATACAAAGCTGAACCACTAATGTATTAGCTTCTCCTCATTTCTTCAGTGTTTATGTCTAGATGTCACCCAAGAGTCACAAGTGGTCACAGGCAGGACATGTGAAAGGGAGAGCCCAGCTATGAGGTGGTCCCTGTGGTGTGTCCTGGGAGCATTGATCTCTCTTACATTTATCTCCCTTGAATTGGTTAACTACAGATTACAAATGTGAGCCAAAATAAACTACTCCTCTTTTAAGTTGTGAGATACTTACAGAAGAAAAGCAACTAAGCCAGCCATCTTATTTTTAAAGAACTTAAATGTATAGCTCAAAGTCTTGAGCTATGCAAGGAAGCTTTCTTAGACAACAATACTACTTTTCATGATAAACTGACTGTGCACAAAGGGGCAACTATCAGGAGGCAAAAAGCCACCCAAGTTACACCAATGGGATGGTATAAGCAACATCCTTGAGACAGATGCTCATTTTCAGTGTCTTCATTCACAACTCGACAAAACAAGAAGAGCTGATATTCAAAAGACTTTCCTTTAGCAATCTCACATACAAGTTAGAGGGTTAGTACTATATCTTAAAGTTGTAAAAGAAAATAGCAGTCCCTGGAGGTGAGAAAGAGAAGAAACCACAAAAAAAAAAAGACACTGGTACTCTTTCACATAAACAGCTAAAGGACATTGGTCTTTACTAGTGACTAAAAGTATAAGTGTTTCTACTGGTTTGTAGCCTAAACATGGACTAATTTACAAAGAAAATATTCTATTCTATGAGAATTATGATAGGTAAGTCCAGGCACCTTGCACTCTGTGGATTCAAGAAGCAGAAAACACACTAGAGATCATTTAGGGTAGAAACATCCCACCAAGGGTGGGAACTGAGTGATCTGAAGTTATCTAGACAATGAGGGGTGAAATGAAGAAGAAAGTTCTGATCAGGAAAGCAGATCTGCTTTGAAACACAAAATTCTCTTTGTACCATGCAATATTCTCTCAGAACAGTGATGCATTCTCCACATTCTGTAAAGTATGCTCATTCTTGGCAAAATTTTAGGAGCCCTAATCTACATTTATGCTGCATTCTGAGATCCTGGGATGGAAGTTGTTATAAAGTGGAAATCATTGCTGTTATTCTCGGCGAGCTTACGCAGACTGACAACAGCTGGCACGGACAGATGTGGCCCACAGAGAGTTCTGTTCAGCTGTGCTGGTGCCAGCTCTGTGCAAGTTCACTTTTCTTCGACTAACAGAGTTTTCTCCTTGACCTACACAGCCCTCCATGGGCTACTTGTTACATGTGAGCGCAACGCCCTGTCAAGTGGCCTCATTCTCCTCTTTCTCTGTTAGTTTTAGTGTATTTCCCAAAGACTTGCCTTTTAAAGAAAAAAAAAATTATCTGTTACATGAAGTCTATAGAGCTACAATAATATTATTTCCTGAGTCACTATTCTATGCATGCATTACCTTCTTTAAGCTCAGTAAGATTCATATGTGTGCTATTCTACAATGAGTAAATTGAGACACAGGGAAACTACATAATTTTCTCATGGTCACAGAACTACTGCAAGAAGGTACATTTGTATCCACTTCCACAGATTCTAGAAACTGCTTTCCAACTTCTAGCAACTAGAAATTTAGACTAGGAAAGACAGGCCAGAAGATGTCTATTTCTTCAGAATGAACTGTATTTGATGTTGCAAAGGGTCGTGAATATAGAAAGGCTTGTTAGTATATCACCAATGTGCATATCATCAAAAATTCTACCTATCCTACCATCTCCATGATTTTAACCATCCTAAGTAACAGGTAGAAATAAAATTATTTTTGAGCTTATGTGAGCTAATTAGTGAGCTAACAGCCCAACTGACAGGGCCAGGTCATTCAGCAGGACCTCAGGTCTTCAGACAATACTTAACATTGGAACTTGGCCACCAATACTCCTGAATATAATGCACACATTTTGGAGACAAGCAAGCAACTAGATGATCTAGTACATTAAGCAAGAGAAAGCTCACATGGCTTCACTTATAAGATGCAACCTAGCAACCTTTTAGTCTGTATTAAACTAAAAATAACTGAGGAGATGGTCATAAATAACATAGTCACTTCAAGTAGATTTACTGAATGCCTAGTAAGTGCAATGGTATGGGAACTAATGACACATGGGTCCTGTCCTCTCGGAGATGGAGTAGAAAATATCAGACACACAGAAATATCTGATGACCGAAAGCAAACTATTTTAGTCATGTGCTGTCAACTTTCAAAGAAGAGATGCTGTGGACAAAAGGATGAAGGGACATTTGAAGAAGATGTCCATAGGAACCAGCTGTGAAATTTGGACTTGTAAATAAGCAGAAAAATTGGAATTCAAAGTGAAGATGTTGAGAAGCACCAGAAGTGAGCTGAGTCGATGATGCCTTTCTTTCCAGGTAAATGCACATGAGAGTGACTTCCAGGTCTTCTGTGCCTCCAGGCCCCTTTAGCTGAGTTTTATTGTCCATGCTCTGAATGAAGATGTCAGTAGCAGCTCAGTGAAGGGGAGGTTAGTGTTTGCTGGCAGAGTGGCTCATACGGATGTGAGGCTGCCTAGGGGTGCTGTCCAAGGGTTGCCCCAGGACACGGCACAAAAGGTCAGCTGTTTCCAGACTCAGGCTAACAATTGCTCACTGAAATGTATGCTTCTTGCTGTTCATCTTAAAAAGTGATTACTTTAATGAGAGGCTGAAGAAAACAAGTCTCTGAATGATTGTGGTGACATCTAATGCCAACAACTCTACTCAACACTCAGAGGAAGGCCAAGGTGAACAGACCTGGGCACCTATGGTTTTGCTGCAATGACTACGCTGCCACATGATGGGGAAAAATAACCATCAAAGCCGGGTTTCCTTTTTAAAATTTCTTGCAGGTTCCAGAGAGATAACAAAAGTGGGTTTTTAAAAAATGCATTGTCTTTACAGAAGCGCTGAGCTGAGAGGTTCTAGAGTATTCCCCACCGACTCCTTAGGCATCCACACTCCTGGCCACGTGTGGGAGGTACCATAGTACAAAGCCAGCCCCATCAAAAAAGCCAGATTGAAAAGCTAAATGTGCTTCACTGACTCTGAGACTTAGACCCCTCTTTGCCACAATCTTGCTTAGTGATCAAATAGCACAAAACAGATAATCATTTCTCTTTTCTGAGCTCTTTTCCTCAAATTGGTTTAATCATCTTCAAACTCTTACTCCATGTCTTTCTTGCAATAAATATAGGAGTGGGAGAGGTAATACCATCCATCACTCAGCTATTTTGTAGAAATATTCTAAAAGGAGACATACATTCTCATCCTTCTTAGCAATATGACAGCTAACATTGACTGAAACAGGTCTACTCCAAATACTAAGAATGTACCTCATCCACTCAACATCCCAATTAGGTAGCTATTCTTACTGCCCTCATTCAGCAAGGAAAGAAATATACGGGCATAAATACAATCCTGGAAGTACTGTAGTTGGATGCAAGTGTGACTTCGCAGCCCATGGACTTGACCTCAGTCCGCCTGGAGTATTACAAGTGTGACACTATCATTTTCCATTTGTTTTCCTGTCTCCACATTCCAATCATTAGGTTATGTTATCACTCTGTGCTCATGACTAAAAATGAAAACTGGTTAATACAAATAGTTTTTTTTTTTTACTGAGCAGGCGCAAGGTGCCAGCTTTTGCATTTAGTCAGCACTCTGATTATAAAGGTCACAATAAACTTAGAAACGCTAAATGTCCTATGACACCGTGGTTTAAAATGACTTTACAGCGCAGCTGATGCTGCTTCTCTCTAAGAAAAGATATGAATACAAGAGTCTAAAAGGGTCTTAGATGAAGACAAAAACAATGACGAGAGATAACCATAATTACCTACTTAAAATATGCAGGCTTTGTACCAAATGAGCACAAAGATTGAGTTTATAACTCAAACTAGATTTCTGTCAGCCTGTTATAAAAGAAGAAGCGGAGTCCCAGAAAGTGAAGTGGTTTGAAAATGTCTAAGAAGTAGGCAGCGCAAGGAGAGCAAGATTCAAATCTAGGGCTGTCTGGTTCCAGCATGTGGGCCCTTGACCACCAAATGCCTCCATGAGAGGAAGGAGATGTAGAGGCAGAGAATGTCTCCTCTGTTCTCTCTCTCTACCTGGATCTGGCTACAAGGATTAGAGTATTTATAGAACCCATCTACATTGTACACCGCTATTTATCATCCTTTAGAATGTGTTACTGCTTGTGCTCAAAGGGAACACAGAAATTAGGCCAGACCCTCCACTCCAACTTGTAGAAAAAAGAGAACATTGAACAATTTTTTGGGAAAACACTAAAAAATTTAGAGGCAAAGATGGGGAAATGAAAGACAACTTCTCTTTAGGCAAATGGCGCAGACTGAGACAACATATTTTTCACTTCAGTAGCTACCTGATGCTAATATTACGATAGCAAACAAAAGTTTAGAGATCTAGTTTTACTAAGCTCTAAGTTGCAAAAAGCAGCCAGCAAAGAGATCAAATCATGAGACCGAGGCATGATGTAGCGTGACACATGCTGGTGCCACAAACTAGAGGACCCATACTGATACTGGATTTGTCACAGGCTATTAACATGTCCTCCCACTTATCACATCATCTCTCTCCACCTTAACCTACCTGCTCTCGGCCACATCTGTTCTTTCTATACTTCACAACGTGGGTCTGTAAGCCTCTTGGGAACATTACGTAAATCTTCCCAAGTTGGCTAAATATAAAAGGTGACAATATTTTCAAGAAAGGAAGATACTGTCCATGACGGAGTTGGTCTACTGGGTGACTAAATTGAGGGATATGATGATATCACAGGTCAGAGAATCATAGTAGTGTTTAGCATCACACTCTAAATTTCCTAAGGCTATACTTAGTAAGCCAAAGAATGAGCTCAGAGAAAAAGTTCTAATATTTTTCTCATGGTTCCTGTGGTAGAGCAGCAAACCTTGAAAAAAAATAGTACAATGATCTGAATGACTTTGGGAAAAGTCTTTGGGATAAAACCTTCCACCCCAATGATATACCGAACATACCGACAGATACTAAGTCCCACCGTATTCACAGAGAGTCCTTATTAACAGTGAGTAATGACTTATAAAATGCTCTGAAAACAATAAAATTCCAAAGACCACTGTCATTTGCAAATACAATTGATTATACAAGCACAAGCCAATCAACTTCTCCTGCCAACAAGATCTACTGCCCTTGGTGGAAAAATAGCATTTTGGCCCGAAAGGAAATGTCGTCATTTTCCTTTGACTTTGATTCTGACTTTTGCCAGATGCGTGTGTGGGATTCAGTGTGTACAGACTGATGCTGGCCCCAAGTGCTAGTTCACAGCCTGGGGTATGTGACTTGACGACTGACTGAGCTGAGCTGAGCAGAGATTGGCTAGCTATGAAAACCTGGAGTCAGGCTGACCTTAGTTTTCAATCTTTCTGACTCCAAGGCCTAGTAGACCAGCAGGCAGCAGAAGAGAACTAGAGAGTAACCATGTGCCTGGCACTGTGAGACAGAAAGACAGGGCATCTAGAGAACTCCTGTGATACCATTCTCTTCTCCTTCCTTCATTTGGTATCACCGAGAAGATAGGTGATATCATCTCCCGCTTCAATGCCAGTTAGTTGAGACATGAATAGAGTAAAACAACAAAACAAAACACTAGAGCTAGGGCTGTACTCCAGATTGAGCCCTTAAACATCTGTTCATTTTTCAGAAGAACACAAGTGCCTGCCCTCCAGGAGCTCCCAATCTAGTGGGACAGTCAGAAAAGTAACTCAATAGACTGTGAGCTCCTTGAGGGCAAGGACCAATGTGTTTAACTGTTGTGTCTTCACCACCTGATGTCTATCAAGCAAAAGGCACTCAAGTTTTCTTCAATAGAACTATACGTTAAATTGTTCCCTTTCTGAAGCATAACTTTAATGATCTTGTCCTCTGGCTCCTCTTGGACAATACTCTGTGCATTATTTAGTGCTTTACAGCCCCGCATCCACTGTCTCACGCATCCAAATCCCTCCTGTGTCCTCTGTGTACCTGCTGCATCCTCCAGCACTCTCGGGGCTACAGATGGTGTTCCACAAATGTCAGTGACGAGCAAATGGACAAGTTCAAAAGGGGGGCCACTGCATGACACCCGTGGCATGAGTAAAATGCTCTGTCAAAAAGAGGGTAGACTCATCTGAGTGAAGATATCGAGGAGGCTTCACCAAAAATAAGAGAATCGATTTAGGCTGCTTAATTCTGAAATCCCAAAGGTTCAATGACATGGCAGAGGAAAAATTCAATCCTCATTTACATTAATTAGACAAATGACATCAGGACAAAACATTTCTGCTTCAATCAGAATATGAACTATGCCAGATTCCATCTTCTCCCGCAGGATATGGGCTTCAGCCAAGAGCCCATTATAGAGATTATTGTTTTTCTCTTCACAAGTACTTAGGAGAAATTAAGTCTTCTTGGCATGAAGAAGTTCTCAGCAAGGTTATAGTTCTTCTGCCTGGGACAGTTCAGGTGAGAGCTGAGTTATCAAAGAGAAGAACTTATTGATTATCATCCTTGAAGATCAGACAGCAGATTAGAAATGAAAGAGAGGGAATATTTCGGGGTTTGATTTTATATTAACATGCCTCAGGGAATGGTCTCCCCGGGTATTTACATAAAATAATTCTGGTAATGGTATCCTGAAAATTAACTAAATGCAACAACAGACTCTATTTGCTGAAGGTTTCGTTCATAACAGGTCTGTGACAGTGCCCGGTCTGAGACCTGGACAGCCTTTACCCACAACCCATGCAGTCCCTGGCTCATCTGCAGCCACTGGATGAGACTAACCAGCATTCGAGTCACTCCACAGCCAAGGGAAGCCTTAGCGCTGCATAATGGAGCAAAAGATATATCCTCTTCCTCTGCCTTTTTTTCTAACTACTCCTGAAATGTTCAAGTGAGCATTCAGAACTATGGACTCCAAGGAAATTTTAGAAAACATGAAGCTCAACCTCCTGCCCATGGAACCTGGTATGTTTATGGAATCTGTTTAATGAGACTTGAGGCAATGATTTCAACTTTTTAAAAACCTAAAATGTACAAACACCCAAAATCAGACTGCACATTGATAGAATAATGAGCAGAGGGATTGGATATGTGGTTTTACATAAGCTTGATTGGCCAGCACTGTGTGCTGTGGACAACACAAAATGGAAAAAGGAGTGCATGCTTACTTCATAAATCCAACTTGTGAGTAGCAACTTATGCACAAGAAAACCATCCACATTCCACAAATAATATGAAGTTCTCTTAATAAAAAGATCCAGCCTGAGATTTAAATGCATCTTGGCTTCAAGACAAGGATTCCTTCAACTATGTCATAGCTGAAAACAAGGTCAATGCAGAGATATTTCTATATCTATGTTTATATTGAACGCACAACATCTTTGTGTACATAGAGTACGACTTCTTGACTTTCTCACTGTGCACTTACAGTGGCTCTTTTATTATCATAGGCAGTATGTACATAGACAACGCGCATGTGCGCACGTGCACGCCCCCCCCCCACCATTTTCCGTACCCTTGTGTAAGACTCTAATGCTCAAACTGACCATTTATTTTCATGAACTTACTAACAGATGTCAAGAGATTTTCCCACATTTGTGTCCCGGTGTCCTTCTGTGAGATTCCTGAATAACCAGGATGCACAGTCAAAAACCCAGGCAGGCAAGGCAGATGGACACAGTAACTCTTACAAACTGTTTCCCTAGGAAACCAGACAAAAAGCAGGATCTTCACCAAATATAGAAGTGACAGTCACAATGTGGAAATAGAAACTTAGGGTGGTGGACTGGTGGGAAATCCTATGGTCCACAAACCATGAACTGGAGATGAAATCAGAGTAGGGCACATTTCCAAGGTGGACACATCCAGGAAGACTTAGAGGACGTTCATTCCCTCAAATGATAATTCCAGGAAAAGCACACGCAGCTTTTCAGTGAGTCTCCTGAGTCATTTATGAGAAAGGGAAAGGGAAAGAGATGAGTCCCACTACACAGAGAAGCCAAGTCGAAGGCCAGCAGCCTGACTCATGGTCAAATGAAGAACCAGACTTGCAAATTTGCATAGACTAGACACCCCTTTAGTTCATTACCATCTGTCTAACTGAGTATAAAAATAGGCCTTACAAAGTTCCTGGGCTACTCACTGCCACGGCCACAGAGTCGGTAACATCACATATGACTCCAAAGTTCTTCTGTACAGTTTTTCAGTGACTCACTTCCACCCACACGGACTTTAGATTAAAAACCAGTGCTGGTTTTCACTTGTACCTTAATTTATGATGCCACGTCACTGTATACCTTATTCTCATTTGTAGACATCTTGTTGTAAGATAATGGAAAAGAGAGAGGTGCCTGAGAATAGAAAGTGACGGTTGCCACATTTCTACTCTGCTGGCAACTTGAATGCACATGCCCCCGGTTTCTTGCAGGCATGACAACTTTGAGTAGTGGCTTTTCCTGGATAACGTGTGTGTGCCAAATCTGTCTCAGAGGATGGGGACAGACTGTATGCAGGACTGTGGCCTCTGTGTCAGGAAGAGAAGCTCTTTGGATTTCAAGGTGATTACTGACATATTGGAGGGTCAGTATCACATAGGGACTGCATGGCCGTTTACTCTGCTTGCCAGTGTGACTTAAAATTAGGATGCATGTAACCTTTTTATAACAACCCAGCATGGTCCTACAAGTGAAATACATGTATGCCCGCTTCCCCCAAGCCCTGGACACTTGGAGAAGGACCCACAAAAATATCACTGCAAGTCTCTTGACCTTGATCTGGACAAGCAACAAACCTGAAAGGCATAGGATGGTCAGGGTGAAAAGAGGCTGGGAAGAAATTAACAGGAGACTGGAAAAGTATGAAGTGGGAGCTGCATGGTATGCATACGTGTCTGTGTGTGTGTGTGTGTGTGTGTGTGTGTGTGTGTGTGTGCGCACACGCACTGACACATATGCTAATAAAGGCAAGAGGATAGAAAAGAAAGACTTTTCCTCCTTAAAAAAAAAAAAAATCACCCAATCTGCATTACCTTTGGATTGAAAAGTCAGTAATTTCTTGCGTATGCATCATGAATTTAAATTTGGAAACTATTTTCCCTTGTGTGACATTTCTCGCTCTGGTATTAATATAGCAAATTCCCAGAAGTCAGAAAAGAAAGAATATGAAAATAGAAAACCTGAATTCAAGTCATAGCCTGGCCAATAATGAGACAGGAGACCTTCAGAAGGTCCCCAACCAAACCTCAGTTTTGCAGGGATACAGGAGTAAGATATAGGTATTTTATTCACTTCACAGAATTATGGCAAAGGCAACAGGACGCAGTATCTTCACTCAGTCATTCATCTGAGTCCCTGTGTTGAGATTTCCTTCTTCCCAACAGTCACTCTTCACTAAACAGAAGTTAGAGCAATGCGCATGACAAAGCGTCGGCCATATGCAACTTAGATGTGGGGTGTGGGCTTAGAGAAGCCATACAGGAAGGAAACAGATACACACACCATATATTCATGCAGGAAATATCACAGTATTGATGAGTGATGGGGAAATAACTGTAAAAGAACATCATGAACAGAAAAAGGGCACACAACTCAAGTTATTGATATTATCACATGAGGGTGTGAAACAAGTTTTTTGTAGTTGTACTGTTCCCTCCCTTTCATAAGGAACAGTTGAGAGCATACTTTGGAAACGCTATTGTACGCCATTCCACAAGGGAAGCAGACAAAGCAGCTTTCGGGAGCCTTACAAATGGTATAAAAATAAATCCTTAAACACACTGCCATTAACCATCATACAACAGATATCTCAAAGAAGAGTAGTCCAATGGGGTGCATTCTTGGACAGAGAGGCCATTTCCCATTTTGGAAGGGCAGGTAGCTGACGTGACCCAGTGAGGAGTAGAAATGCAGAACCTGGATCAAGGAGGACTTTCCCAGACACAAAGGAAGGAGCCATCAGAGACTGTGGATCCTAAGGAAACTGGTGACACCGGGCTGCTCCCAGGCGACAACAGAGAAATGCATGTGGGGAGCCTGACCCCAGGGTGGTGACTGATCTTAACTTAGGACCTCAGCCCCCCCACCTGCCGCAGAGAGCCCTCACGACTGTGGGAAACTCAGCATGCCAGCCCTGCCGTTCTGCCCTTTACTAAGTGAAACCAGACCTGAGCTTCCTAATGAGACTTTCCTCAATTTTGAAATTTTTGGTAATACGCTACAGAGGCTCTTTTTCAGTAATAATGACATGCTGATCCTTTCAAAGATAATGAGGAAGTAAAATAAATCAAGATATCTTCCTCCACAGAGTGTGTGGTTCCAGTCACTTCAGAAAGATACGATTTTAGGAAATGCAAGGCCTTTCCCACAAATTTAAGCAAATTAGCATTTTTTTTTTTTCCTTTTTTGCTCTGGGAGTCTGGATGCATGATTTTCATTTTCTATTGCTGACTTGGGGGGTAAGATGGGGTAAGGACAGAAATGTTCTTCCACTAGTGCTGGCATCTGAAATATGAAGTTAGAGAAGCAAGTTATGCTTTTTGGCTTTCTTTCAAATACCCTTCTTATTATGAAGGGTGTGAACTGGAAATAAAGATGTCTCCTTTCATTTGAAAGATTGTGAGCATTCTTGCTCGATAGTCCAAATAAATGGATGAAAGCTGCCAACCGTATGTGGCTTCGAGTCAGCTTGTTCTTAAAGTCACAGAGAGCTAAGACGATCAGAAAGGATCCGATTTAGAAACAGGCTTCTAATTGTTACCATTTAAAAACAGAATTTTGCAGAGGGTGAGGGTGTGTAAGAGCCTCGAGTCACAGTGCATATTTCCAGATTTCCCTGAGCACCAGAAAGAAAAGAAAACGAGGATGATGGAGGAGAAGGAAGAATAGAAGTCGCAGTCTAGCCACAGCCTCATGGGCAGCCCACTCTGTGGAAAACAGGCCGTGAAAATAAAAGCCAGAACAAAATAGTTTTCTCTTGATTAACGCTCCTTGAGGCCTTGCTTCATGCTCACTGATGCACATCCACCAACGATTCTAATGACCATTTTGCATTTCTCCTTCATATCAGAGGAAAGTGGAAGCGACACACCCTAGAAGGCAGTGGAGGAGACTGCAAGAGGCAGCTCGGTGACAGCGGAGATGACAGCTGACAGCCTGAGGGGAAATGAGAGAAAAATTACTGAATTTCAGCACAGCATAATAATAGATGGTCACGGCAACCACCTTGACTTATCAATGGGTTTCAAATGCTTACAGTGTCTTCAGCGGGAAGAAAAGAACTGTGCAGTGCATTTAATAAAAAAGTGTTCATCCAAAGTCATTGCAATTGTTTACTGTTATCGTCACTAACCTCATCTCTGATGGAGGAGAAAGACTGAGATTTGTGGGACAGTGAGGCTTCAGGTACGAGGCGATCGCACAGAGCAGCCATGTGCCCTGCTCCCGCACACAAATGCACTGGCTTCAACATACACACACACACACACACACACGCACATACACACACACACACAAACACATACATGCAGGATGCAAAATGCCATCAAATTAATGGAAGACCATGACGAAGACTAAAATTAAAGTGCCCTTTGGTGTAATTGGAGTGAACACAATAAGGGCAAAAGAAACACACGAAAAACAGGTGAAAAGAAACAATCTTTTTTTCTTTGAGACAGGGTCTCACTTTGTAGTTCAGGCTGGCCCTGAACTCATCCTTGAACTCACAGCAATCCTCCCGCCTCTACCTCCCAAGTGCTAGGATTACAGACTTGAGCCACCATACCTGGCAGTGTGGTATGTGGTTCTGATTGCTGGTATGTGTGACTCTCCATGCCTGGCATTGTTGTATGTGGTTACCAGGATCGAACCTGGATCACTGCACTTGCCAAGCAGGTGCTGGAACCACTGAGCTAAATCCCCAGCCCCCAGAAGAGACAATCTTATAGAGCATAACTCCTCCTCCTAAAGGTAAAAATAAAATAAACTACAGATGGCATTTCCCATGGATTTTCACAATTTCCTACTCTGCCTGTGCCTCAGCAGGGCTTTTCCTAGCCTCTTGTGAGGTGGGCCACTCAGGACACCCGCACAGTTAGTAGTTGGCTTACAGGCCCAAGGCATACAGCTCCACAGTGCTGAGCTCCATGGCTATGACTCCTTCCTCTGGCCTGTACTACCATGCTCCTGAGACACTTCATCAGCAGTGCCTGTAAAGATGACCACTGGCTCTTTGAGTTGCTCCCATAATGGACCGCTAGGTAAATGATAGCAATTTCCCAGACTTTCTCATTCATTCCTACCAGCCAGTCTGACAGCCAGGAGATGACTAATCCTCATTCTCCCCATGAGGAAACAGTTCCCAGAAATGTTAAGTTACTTAGCTTCTTTTAGGGATTTACCACCTGATTTCCCTCATTTGGATCTAGCTTTCTTTATGCACACTCTCTTTCCACAAGATCTACTGATTTTCTTTATTTCCCTAGAAGGGCATATTCTTAATCTTATTCATCTGTATCTGTCTCATAATCTCTAATAGTGTATGAGACATATTGAGTACACAACAAATATTCAGAGCAAAATATGTATGCATAGATATTATAAATGAAAAGTTGCAATGCTTAGAATGGGGAAGAATAGCATCGTATTCTTCCCCTGCTAACTCTATGCTTTGGGTCCTTGGGAGATACCGTTTAAACTTTCTGAGTATTCTTCATAATGATCAAGTGCACGGTCTACTCTCAGCCTAGGAAACAACCGCCATTCCTGGCTAAATGACAGTCCAATTGACTTCGCTCCACATTCTTTTGGTGACCCATTCAGATGTGTTTTAGGAATACTGTAACAAAATGCTTAATTTATAAAAATAAATCTCAGTTATATATATATCTACACCCCATGTAACATCATCCCAGGGGAAGAAGAGAATTGCTTGTTACTCTCATAATTAAGCATCTTCTATCCTTCCTTCCTTCCTTCCTTCCTTCCTTCCTTCCTCCCTCTCTCCCTTCCTTCCTTTCTTCCTTTCCTCCTTCCCTTTCTTCCTTCCTTCACTAGGTATTTAAAAAGAGTATTAGAAGATGGTAATGACTTCAGAGAAGAAGGGCTTTGCTGGTACCAGAACAGAAACTACAGAACAAAGTGTTAAGAGTTACTAAGAGAGAAGCATGAAAGGGTGTTTCTGGGAACTTTAACTTTCCCAGGAGCTACTCATCATCCCTTTGGCTAGCTATGAAGGCAGCTGAGAAAACGGTGATTTCTTACATCACTGGAGTCGTGTTTGGATGCTCCAGGGTTACAAACCCTTTCAGAGTAGCACTGTCCTCTGTCACTTTCAAATTGCAAGCCCTCCTCCAGAAATGACAGCAAGGGTCACCCAGCCCTGCAGATGTGCAAAGGAGGAGGCCCTGACAGAAGCTCTCCACCTACATCCCCTTTCTATCCACTCCGGGCTTCTGCTCAATTTCCATGACACTTTTCACTCTCAAGGTCAGCCACACAGGCTAGCTCCTTCCTTGTACAGCTCTCAATGTGACTTCAATTAATATCATAGCATGCAGATGACAGTGTAGTTCACCTGAAGTTCCCCTTCTCCCTCTCCAATTTCCCAGCAGAAGTTCTGATATATCATCTATGACATCGCCACAGGAAGACTTAAAAATAGCTTTTACAGCAACTCATCTTCATGTAATTCAAATGCATTCAACAGGTTATTTGTCAACGATTTTCAACTTTATTCAGCTCCCTTAGGAGGTAGTCAAGGGATTATCTTTCCTGAAGAGATGCGAGAAACTGAGCAGCAGATTAATGGTCCCCACAAAGCCACAGATAAATCAAGTCCCAAATAAAAGATATTTAATGATTTTGAGGATGAAGGTAATGGCCACTTTCACTTAGTAACTATTATGTACAGGATGAAAGATGAAAAAATGGTAGATTCTAAAAATAACATGAGTGCATTAGGGATCTATTGCTGCATAACAACAGAAGAAGAGCAAAACAGCACCTTCTTTGTGATTGTGCAGTTTCTAGGGGCCAGGAATAGTGTGGGCATGGCTTTCGGGGCTTTGCAGGGTTCAAGACGACCAGGGGTACAGTCTCACCTGAGTATGAGTGAAAAGAGCTGTCCTCAAAAGTTCACTAGGCCGCTGGTGATCTCTATTTCTTGCAGACTGCTAGACTGAAGTTCTCTTCTTGATACCTTCTGGGTGTCCTTACCTCCTCAGTGTGTGGCCCATCACATGTAGTAGCTCGCAACAAGGAGCTTATTTTTACAAAGCCAGAAAGGAAGACAGTTCCTCCACAGAACACATATCATCACACACGTATGGCCACCTCACACATGTATGGCCACCTTACTCTTCCTCTCAGCTGGAGATCAGTTATAGGTCCTCTCTACCCTCCAGGAAAGGGGATTACATAAAGATTTGAATGACAAGAGGTGGACCTATGTGGGGTCCACCATAGCATCCTTTTAATATCAAATTTTGCCTTCTGCATAGAAATCTATGGGTATGCATTTGCCCTATATGCAAGAGAAGGCCTTTGCTTTTTGAATAATAATGAATTTCAGATGCTTAGACAGCTTTTACCATGTCATGGTTTTTAAACTAATGCATAAATTGTTCTCAAGTACAAAGATATGATAAAGAATGTTGATAAAACACTTCAGCTTCTGTGTTTGTTTTCTCAGTTCTTTAAAATATAACCCCTGCTCAGGATCAGAATACACAAGGATTTGCTGAGATGCAATCGTGATGGTTTGAAGTTCAACATCATTCTCAACATCAGTGCTGCTGGCCATGTATGTCCTCAGTCTGTCTAAACTACCCAAGAAGCACGAACATGAAGAAGGACCTTTGAAAATACTTGAAGGTTGTAACAACCTTTTTATTTAGATGTACTTAGCTGAATAAACAAGTGTAGCTGCTTCAGCACCTTGCAGTTTCCTCCCCCTCAATGCAAGGCAGGACTTTATCAATATTACTCCATGAATAAACAATGCATCAAGGTTGGATTCCACCGGTGTATAGTAGTGAGTACCACTTGTTTGTTTGTTTGTTTTTACACTTTCCCTTTTCTAATATTTTCTTCATAAATGTGTGACATTTGCACAGACAGTAGCCCCAGGAATATTTACTTTAATTAGTACTCTTTAATTAAAAAGGAAAACTCTAACCACAGAAAGTTAGAGCTGGCTTCTAATAAAGGCAAGAGGATCATGGGAGTTGACAAGCAGGAAAAACCTGAAAATTAAGAGTTGGGAATCTGTGATTCCTGTGTGTTCTTAAAAACAAGGTCAGGCTTCAGCGTGTTGAGGAGAAAGAATACACAGCTTCTAATGCATATTAACGGGATTAATACATGCCCATGTAATGCAAATAGGTAATCAAAGCTTGCTAAGAACTTTGGAATCATTAAAAGCTGGAATTGAAATACTTGATGAAAGAGTCGAAAAGCTTGATGATCATCCAATTCAGTTCCTGCACTTCCAGCAAAGCACTTGGCTGTAGGCTACCCTGATGGCGGAGGTATAACTGCAATTAGGATATACTGGCTGCTGAGTTTAGCGTCGCTATAGCCACCACTTTATTTTGTCATTCATACATGGAAAAGACTTCCTCCAAGGTGCTAGGAGGTCTTCTCTCTTTTCTCCTCTCTTCTCCCTTCTCCTTCCCTCTCCTCTTCTCTCCTAAAAAAGTGGATTTAACATATATCTGACTTATTCCTATGACTTTGTGATTATGATTATTCTACATATCTCAGGGGCAGGATGTCACTGGAAAGTCATTTTGCCAATGACTTACCCAACAGACACAATGCTAATATTTCCTTCACATACCTCTAGTTTCTCAGTCATCAGACGCCTTCAGGGATTCATGAGTTTTAGAAATAATAAATATGTCACAACCTCTGAAGCTTCCACCACTTGGCTTTCTGCATGATCTTTCCATGGAGTGGAGAGGGAACGGGGCTCAAAGCTCAGCACTGCTGCCTGTCCTCACACGAGGTATTGAGCATTTTCGGGTTTTCAATTTAACACTGCAAAATGAGATACTACTCTTCATGTAGCAGATTCCTCACAAAGATGAAACTATATCAGAAGCCTTAGCATAATGTTTCTTGCAAAAGTAAATCCTCATTATATGTTACCCTTCCTTTCTTACTTTGCCATGAAAATGACATTTGGAAACTCCAGCTGAACTTTGGGCATAGTAGCATTAACAAAACCAACTGGGATTTATAAATGAAAACTTTCCCAATCTAAATTACAATGTGGCATGCTAAGACATTTCAATGCATGAGTGTGTGCCTAAGGCAGGCTGGGGAAGGGAGCAAAGTCAAGTCATTCTTGCCATGAATGAAAAGTGAGAGGACAGAAGGGAAAAGAATCAAGCATAAAATGCTGAAATTTACCTTAATTGTTCACAGAAAGAAAACTGGGCAACACTGAATTGAAGAGTAGAAGAAAAGGTTTTAGGAACTTGAAAAGTGAAGGCTTCTCTGTGTCAGCATTGAGTTAGAAACTGCACGTCCAGTGTCTCAGGGCATTCAGTGTGAACCCTGATCCAGTCTTACTGCTCCAGAACAGGGCTGTGAAATGGGAAGGAGACTTCTAGGCGAATCCAGCAAACTCAGCTCAGTGTTATATCCCAGGCAGAGGCCGTTGATTAAGACACGCCCACGGAACACCACGTGGCTCTCCAGGTCAGTCGGGAATGTTCTTCCCTATACTATACAGGAATGAGATGCAAATGACTTGGAGTACATTTCATCAGTCATCTCCCGGAGAGACTGGAGATGACTCAATCTTCTCTGAAGCAAGAAAATAAACGATTACCAAGAAGACAAAGGAAAAGTCTCCCACTTTCTTCATGCTTCTGGGATTTCTTGGTGCCTTCTAATCTGACTCCTTTCGGTCACTCTACCAGTAACTTGATCTTTCCAGTTTTTGGCCTGTTAAGTTTTCGCTTCCTGTCTTCAAAATGGAGAAGGGGATTCTGGGGGCAATTGGTGCAGGAATATTCACAGACTCCAGACCCATATCTTAAGGAAAGAATGGACGGGACACATGATTTCAATGAACTGTTAACCGGTGTTTAAATCCTTTCAAGTGGGCCCCACCACACAATCTTCTCTAAGCCTTGTAAGACCCAAATATCTTGACTCTAATCATTACTGATCCGGTGGGTACTTCTTTTAAAAGACTCTGTATGGACAAAGTGATATAATGTTTACAAGTTTTAAATTTAGTAATATTAAAATTTACTAATGTTAAAGTGGATAAACTTTTTAAAATGTTGTTTTTGAGTTTTTTAAATGTCTTCATTTTTCTTTCACATTACTGTACAGGTATTTTGTTTTGTTTGTCTTTGCCCAGGGCAGGGCCTTAGTCATTCAAGAAATGATCTAAGCTGCCCAAATTCTTTGGAACCCTTGGAGCTGAAGTTATAAATAAATAAGAGTAATTCTGTATCAGAAATTTGTGCAGCTCACATTGAATTTCTCCTGGTAAGACATTTATTTTACTTGAAATTTCACAACTTTGTTTTTTAAAAACAATGTGTAGTCCTAAAGTATATTCATCGCTTATAGAACAGCTATTTGTAAGTATTTCCTTTGAACAGATAGGCCACATTGGATCTATGCTAATATTCCAACTTAGTGACTTTCCATGTGTAAATGCATAAACGAAACAAAGCAAAACCAAATACATTAAAAAAAAATAGTTTCATCCACAGATACGGAACCCAGAAGTTGAAGTCTTACATAATGGAGTAGAAAGTGATTCACACATTGTGTTGGTGCCATTCTCCAGTTCCTCTCTTCCCAGGGTCTAGAGCTTTACAAAAGAGAACTATTTTGAACAGCAGCTCCAGGAGCCCCTCCAGAAAGTATTATCAGAACCAAGCAGACAGGGGAATATAGCCGTGAAAGAATTGGCAACTCGAGTACACAGGTGCTGATCTTTGGAGAGAGGACAGACTTCTTCTTCGCTCCTGTCCCTGTTCAGAGATGGGAGCAAGGCCTCAGCTAGGAGAGGAAGCAGCCAAGGGAGACCACCTCTCACCTCGCTGGGTGAGGACCAGTCTGTACTTTCTGCTCAAGTCTTTTAATCTTTCCCAGTTCCCTCTGACAATGGTGATGACCCCGACCAAAAATTAAAAAACTAACAAAAAACTTACAAAACTAGAGCTTAGAAGAAAAGGCACTAAACAATAATAGGGTGAGCCCGGGGGAATCTGGGTTGGCACGAATACACTTTTCCTTTTGTTCCACATGATTTTGTATTTGATGATTTGAAAAGAAATACAATTTTAAAAATAAAAGACAAAACGCTCAACTAGTTGGAGTGAGGAAATGCCTGCCTATGATTAATACCAAGAAAGATTATAAACCTGAGCTTTGCCCTCCAGGAATGTAAATCGCGTTCTCATTTCTGCTCCTCCCCATTCTTAAATTCTTGTATTTTCAATGTAGACCTTGCTATCAAAAGTGTGAGCATAAAAGTATTCAAAAGGCAAAAATGAATAGAGAATTTCAAGCACTTGTATTTAAACACTGATTTGTCCAGAGTGTGTCTGCATTCTTCTGTGCAGTATTACTACAGACCACTGAAGAATATTTATTTTCTCCAAAATTAGATGTCTTACAAATGCAGTAAATGATGCAAAGAGCGCACAGGGTTCAGAACTTTGATTTATGGCTACTTTTACTTATTGTCAATAGTATATCCCAGTGTTGCCTCCAGGATTATAGGCACAGTGGGCCCCAAGGTTTCCGGATGTTCATAGGTGCATCGGCCCATCAGGGGAATTTGTGAATACAGAGACACTGCTTACGGAAAGAATAGAACAACTACTCTACACTAGTTTCATTTCAAAACTCAGATCAGGAATAGCATATAAACATGACGTTTGTCTGAAAACTAAATCCACCACTGCCTCTGAATTCGTCGATTCATGACTTTGTGAGCCAAGGAGACAATAGGATCTACTCTTAGCATTAACAAAGTTGGTCTTCTTTAATTCGTCATGATGTAACCTTCCCACTAAACTTAGAGACAGAGGGACAAAGGGGGCAGGAGTCAGTTGGACTTGTGCTTTCCACAGATAGTGTGGGCTGACTTTTACATAGCAATAAATGTTAAAATTCAATAAACTGAAAGGAAAGCTGACAATTTTGGTGACACATCTAGATATTAACTTTTTACAGATTTTAACATGATTGTGAAGGGACTCATGAAATGTTCAACGGGTGAGCTATTTTATACCGAAAGAATTCATTACTTGTATATTTAAGTGAAAGAGGCAATACTGGGTTGAGTGGGGATAGTACATACGAGTATGAACTACTCCTCTCCAGTTTCCAACTTCTAGAGTTAGAATAATAACTGTAATCCAAGACAGACTAAAATATGTCATAAAAAAGACAGGCATTGAGACCTAAAAACTGGAACGATGTTAAGAGGAAGAAAAGAGTGGAAAACAAAGAAGAAACAAGACACATCATGTACAGGTATACATCCCCCGTGAGGAATGTGATTGTGCGTATCTAAAATGTACCAATCAATGTTTTGCTTAAGAAAAAAGAGGTAAAGAGAACAATCCGGAAGCAGCAAAACTGTGTCAACAATTCTGCGCAGCAGAGGTAATTCCTGTGGAGTGTGGGGGAGGAACCAAAAGTGGCCCCTTAGGGTAGAAATCTGTAACTTCCGCAATGAGAGCCAAGGACAAAACAGCACCGGGGGGAAAAACAGGAGAAGCCTCAGGAAGGTGATGCGGCCGGCATTAATCAGAGTACTGAGCAAAATAAAAGCCTGTGGCTATGAAATGTGGCAGTTTAGAATCTCATCACTTCATTTTATTCCCTTCTTCCAGCCATCCAGTTTGCAAAGGAAGCTACAGATCCAAATAAGTATAAATGTGAAACATGCTTCCAGTCAAAGGTTTAGCATCGAACGCGTGTTTCAAATCCAATAACAAACTTATAAAGGAGAAGAGAGAGGAACAAGTGTGCCGACATGGATGGCGCTGAGTTTAGTTCAAAACGACCTCATCTGGAACTGGTTCAACCCCAGCTCCTGGCCTGAAATGGCCGCGGGCAAAAACGAACACAGACACACCACCAAAAGGGTGGAAAGTTTACCGGCGATGGGGAAAAACAACCTGGGTTCTCATCCTGAATATTTATGAATCAAATAACAGCATCAACCTGACCATCAGCACAACAAACTCTTGCTTCCCATTTAGAAACAAGAATTTCCAAGGAGAAAAAAGGAAAAGGGGGGCAAGCTAAAGAAAGAAGGGGAAGAAAAAATTCAATGGTAAAAAAAATATATAAACAAAGCTTATGTGTACAGGAGAGTGGGGGTTGTAGGGAGGGCAGGGGACTTGGAAAAATGAACATCAAGATATATCATGTACAAGTACAAATTTTCAATGTTGAATGTGATTGTGATGTGTATCTAAAATGTATCAATAACCTCCATACATAAAAAAGAAATATGGGGGGGGTAAAAAAGGAATTTCACTAGAAGTATTGGGTCTTCTCTTTTAACTTAATAATTTGATTTTAAATGCTGTTGTGCTAGGGAGGTTAGACTGTCTTATTACTACCTCAGGGCCGATCTGGAATTTGATAGTTCTCTTCAGTGTCATCATCTTGTTTCTCCCTTCCAAGGCTACTGTTTCTCCTAAAGTACACTCTCACGCATGCCTTCTCGACTAGTTTATATATCATTTCCAGAGTCTACTGAATTCATGTTTATATTTTACAGATCTCCTGGCTCAGATCTTAAAAATAATGGTCATTTCACAATATTTGAATGAAAGAATGAATCAAATGTCAATTTGGGGTTAAATTACTAAATTACATTCACCAAAACTTCCAGAAAAGTCTTAGAAATATGAACCATAAAAACCACGGAAAATCACACACTGTTCCTCCTATTATTTTTTTTACTTTTACTTTTGGATATCTCCTAGGATATTTACAGGATTAACAGTGATTGTCCAAAGGCAAGAACAGCAAATCACTCAGTGATCTTGCTCTTCTGTGTCAGATTGTAATTCCTGGCCAAAGGCTTTAAGTCATAGATTTATGCAACAGAGAGAGAATTACTAAGCCTGGGGAATCCAGCCTCTAGCTCTGTCTCTTATGCACAAATCCTATTAAGAAGGCAGATTACATTTTAGCTACTTCAATGCTCCAACACAGTGTAGAATCAGTGTGTTAGCACCAAAATTTATTTGATAGGAAGCAATTGCACATTTTGCACTTGCTAAGTCTTATAAATCTTGACTACCTGAAGTTAGAATTCCTGGAGTAAAACGTGCTACAGAAGGTTGCCTAGAACTTGGTTATGGTATTTGCTGTACACACCTCCCAACACTCATTCTGCGTTATCATATGGTGAGTGTAAACTAAATGATTTCCCATTGTTCATGTCACAGGCATAAAATTATAAGAGCTTCAATCTTCAGAGTTGGAAAAAAATACACCAGGAAGTGGGGGGGGGACTAATTTAACACATCATCTTTAAGAATAAATGAGGTTACAAATCTACATTTGGAAGAACAGAATCTAGTCCATATGTACCAGATACCATTTTTTTTTTTCTAAACTCCAACTCCGGATTCCAAAATGTATACTCTCTCTATATACCGAGGTAACAGCTTGTCAGAGAAATGTGGCAAGCAACAGCAGGACTAGCACAGCAGATGGAGCATATTTTTATACCGGCTTTAAGTGATAATGTGAGTTTACATAGGGTCATCCTAAATATTGTTTAAGTGCATGAAATGACTCGAGTGACTGTCTAACCTTGAGTAGGCTGTTTTGCTTTCTGCTCTTGTCTCAATTTGCTGCTGTCAAGACTTCATCAGGAGAAGTCTGTATCTTCTTTGAAACAGGAGCTGCCCAAATTTCGAAGAGTGTCTCTTTTCAGATTCTACATTGCCATTAAAAATACAGAAGAAAATAGCATTCACAACTTCTCTCATTAACACAATGAACTAGCTCCATCTCTGTCACGGGTTACAAATGATACGTATCCCATGACAGAAAACAAAAAACAAAAAGTGCTTGGTGGCTCTGCTGGCAATTTTAAATTCTAATGCTAACTCTCCTCTGAAGCAGCTTCATAGTATCTCTGAACGGTTGTTTCTACATGCGGAAGATTTGCTTGCAAATACTTCTGGGTAGAGTTGTTAAGGTAGCAGAGTCACAGGGAATAGAAAGGGTATATCACGGCTTTTGGATTTCATGTACTTACCTTCTCATGTCAGTGTCTATTTTACTTGCTGATATAATGGACAGGTGTGGATGGCCTCTAATTCTATTATTAAAGGATTATATCAATTATAAGTCAGACCCATGTGATCACAGCACAATTTCCTATTTGTCCATTCACAAAGAACAAGACACATCGGTGATCAGAAATACTGAAGGAGACTTCACCTGCATCAGTGTTTTTTTCTGTGCAAGTAGGACAAAGCAACGTAACATCCAATCACTGGGCAGCTTCCTTTAGCATAAGACTTCCTGAATGGGGAAGGACGGGTTGTAAGAGAAATGGTGGAGGTTTTAAGAGTGCATCCTACTCTGAAGCATAGTTTCTATTGACAATCTTCTTTGTTCTCCTACAGTTTAACATAAGCATGTGAGTATCTAAAGAGCAAAGATTTCATTGCATTCAATCCTGGCACTTAGTAAACATCCCTAAAACATTTGCTGAAGGGGTCGTGAAGAGATGACAGAACCATGCAAACACATCCTTTTCCCTCTTACTGTAAGTAATGTTCTGCTTCCCACTTAAAGACACACTGCGTTCATAACTAAGTATGTTACCTAAATTTACATATGCAGGGTACCTGTAGTTGCTTGGACCCAGATCTAAAGTTCCCTGTTCCATCTGCTAAGCCAATCTTAATACTTTAATGAACCTTGTGAGTCCAGACACACAGGGCATTTTATTTGACCAGCAAGAGAGCTTTGCGACTCTTTCTGGCCCACCAAGTTCCAAACCTATGAGGAAGGAATGATAACACAGTACTCCAGAGGGTCACTGAGTGAAATGACATCTAGAATATAGACAGGCAAGAACTTGTTCTCAGGTCTCTTGACTACAAAATAAAACAAAACAAAACAAAATAAACCATAAAAACATGCTTTAGTTGGGAAATTATAAAATCCTACAGAAATACAGACAGTGACTAACATTAGAGTTCTTCATTCACAAACTTGCTGAGTCAGCACACTTGCCTTATTCATTGATTTATGAATGAACCGGCCAGAAGCTGAGAGCAGTGTCTGGCAATAGTTAGTATTGGAGTAAATGAATCAAAATGATGAAATCCGAAGACAGATAGATGTAAATGACTGCATTTCTGCTAACACATCAAGTGAAATAGAATGGGTTAGAGTCTGTCAAATAAGCCAGAGGCTAAAATAAAATCATGCACTGAGTAGAAAATTATCCTAAAATGAAAAATTTATACGTCCTCATTTCACTTATTTTCTCAACAAAACTGACCCCTGTCACAAAAGAAAAGATAAGGTGGCCTCAAAATATATATGTTTTAAAATATATTCAGCACCAAAGTAATGTCAGCAGTTTTAGAGAGGATATTACAGTTTCCTAATAAAACAAGAGCCAATCAGATAAGAATTATAGAAATTATAATAAATTAAAATGATTTACCAGAATCTATTTTTTTTCTTTAGCCAAAATGCCACCCTTTAGATGGGAAATTTTACATTTTCTAGACATTAGTAAAGTTTCAAGAATTCTGTAGCATCGGGTGTGGCTTACCTGACCAAGAAAAGGGGCAAGTGCAGTGCTTCAACACCTGTGTGCAACTCCTATAAGATTAAAGACCAAAAGGTGTAAAGAGCATGAAGTATTAAAAGTTCAGCTCTGAGGAGGACGAGTCCAGGAAACATAAATGCAGCTCAGAAGCCTCTGGAAGCTCTTAATCCAAACCCATTTATCACATGACAAATCTAAGGTGGTCTGTGGGAGAGGAGGCTCGCATCTCTTTGGGGACACCATGCAGGGGCTGCCAGCTGTCCTCATGTCCTGCCACGCATGGGACATTCTTGTGGCAGGAAGAACATTCTTGTCCTAAAGGCCAAGTGCACCTGTTGAAAAAGAATGAACTCTACTGGGATTTACTCCCCAGTTTCTGTAAGTGTGATCCCTGGTAATAGTTCTATGCCCAGCACAGAAGCAGTAGTCTTGGAACATGAAAGTCACTAATACAGAATGTAAAATGAAAGATACTAACAGTCTCAAAGTTCCTCAGGTACTTTTTATAATTTAACATAACAGTCTAACTAGGAGATTGAAACAATGGCTCTGTATCTTCTTCACTCTCAACTCTCTCTTCTCTTCCCTCTCTTACTCTTCACTCTCCTCTTTTCTCTCCACATACATGCACACACACACACACACACACACACATACACACACACACACACATCAAAAACACAACACTTATTGGTTTGAACTCCATGCTTAGAGAGAGATGATAAAGTATAGAATTGATTTTTATCAAGCCTCTGAGTAAATGGAAGTGTTAAAATACACAAGGGTTGAAGACTTATCTTGACAAAGACAGGAATCTTGATGGTCAAAGAAATAGGTCAACTTCAAACACTATGCATGGTTCAGTTTGTACCTTTATTCAAATGAATTATGCAAGAATGTTTAAATTTT
>PVIR01000470.1:117945-150003 GCA_004026965.1 Petromus typicus
AATGTAAAATAAGGTGAAAGGGGACAATGTGGAGATTGTAACAAAAAAGTAAGGAAACAAATTTTATATATATGGGGGGGTGGTAGGGTGGGTAGGGCTATGGGAAAAAATGAGAATTAAGTTGTGTCTTATACTGGTACAAATCCCCATTATGGAGTGCAATCATGATGTGTATATTTAATGTACCAATAAAGATAATAAAAAAAATTTTATGCACTTAGCATGATAGCAAAATGAGTCAGTAGAAGATACACCTTCACAGAGCTTCATTGGTAAGAGGGCTGCTATGACATCCAGAGAAATTCTGTAATACAAAAATGACTATGACTTCCTTTAAAGGAATAAGATAAAGGACAAGAGGAATTTAGAAAGAGAACAATCACTTTTATCTCTAAGTTCAGAAGAGGCTCACAGGTACGCAACACCTGAAACCAAAGTCCTTGCCCCACCTTTACCAAGTTTCTAATTACCCATGTACTATCACTGGCTTATAATAGATTTAGTGTGCATACCAGGTTACAACCAGTGGTACACACTACACAATCTACTTCATGACAGTATCTTATAACAACCCTCACTCACAATGATGGGCTTGGAATAAATTCCATGAATATATAAGTGGCACTAGTTTATATTTTCCCCTTAATTGTGACCTTTCTTATTGTGTCAATAACAGCATTATAGTACAGTGTTCTGAAAAAAAAATCCTAGTATATATTGTGTGTGCACATAACAAATGCAGTATCTGCTCCATTGGTGCAACTTTAAACAGAAAATGTGAAACACAAAAAAGGTAGAGAAGGGCCGGGGAGTTAGCTCAGTGGTTCCGGCGCCTGTCTTGCAAGCGCAAGGGCCTGGGTTCGATTCCCCGGTAACCACATAACAATACTGGGTGTGGAGACCCACACCCAGCAGCAACCAGTACCACATACCACAGTGCCGGGCGTGGTGGCTCACGCCTGTAATCCCAGCACTCAGGAGGCAGAGGCAGGAGGATTATGATGTGAGTTTGAGGCTGAGCTCAGAGCTAGCCTGAACCACAAAAGCGAGACCCTGTCTCAAAAAAACCTAAAAAAAAAAAAAAAAAAAAAAAAAAAAAAAAAAAAAAAAAAAAAAAAAAGTAGAGAAGAGAATTGGAAAAGTTTGTTGGCAAGAGTGTATCTTGAATTTACTGGGTACAGAGAGATTCTGAAGGGAAAAAAAAAAAAAAACATAAAACACAAAAAACAAAAAACCTTGTGCAGAATCACTTCATCTACTTAACAGCTTCCATTCTTTCTGTGGATTATTTTTTATGTGACATCCCCCTACTCTTTCTAGAGTTAGTGTACTGCAATTAAGGGGAAGGAAGAGCCTAATATCACAGGAGCAGTGGGTTTTCAATCAGATGCATGACGCCTGCTCTGGAATAAGCAGAGTGCATCCACGCACAGTGAGATCACTGCTTCTATTCATGAAGAGATGACTTCGAGGGTTTTCACACTGAGCCACAAACTTTGCCATGGTCCTTTTTGTCTTCTTGCTCCTGCTCTCTTGTGTGTTTGGTTTTTTAAATCTCTCTCCTTTTTCAAAAGATGTGTATTGTCTTCTGTTCTGTTGGATGACACTTGTCAATTAGGGGCATCCTATTTACTTCAGAGATTCATTCAATTCAGATAACACACTATTCTTGTGAGTTGACTGATGTTTAATAATGTAATAAGCAACTCAGACAAGGCAGCAGGGAGCTTGAGCATTTCTTTGCACCACGCAAGCATCCGGAATAATACAGCTCATCTGCAATTCATCAGGGGGCCTGCAATATTATTTACATATTTAAAGACTTCTTGAAAGTCACACGCCTCTGAGACACTCAGGAATGTGTGCTTTGCACAAAGATAAATCACGTCTAGGCAATGTGCTGATTCACGCATCCCTGAAGAGCCTCTGATTTTGTGCTGGCCTTGGAGGGGGACGGAGAACAAAAGACAGTGGAGAGGGAACCAGATTCTACGTCATTCGCCTTTGAGCATTTAATAGGCTATCTGGGCTTAGTAACAGCTGCAATAATATTACTGTTTAATTTTAAATAGTAAGTACAATTTTCAAAGTATTTTCCTACATTTGTTATCTCATTACGCTGGCTTTTCCTACGGTATTCTTCTGAAGAATGAAAACAAACCCAAATGAAACACATAGTGCATGACCTACCAAGCCTCGGCCTCTCACACAGCTCATCTGCAGGAAGGATTTCCGAGTGAACTCATGAAAGAACTGAAACCAGAGAAGGATGCGTTACGTACTCCCTCTCTTGCTCCTTTAATGTTAACATCTGTTTGTGCCCAAGATAAAGGTAAGCCCAAAGATGCCATGTCACCCAGGATAAATAAGGCCCTCCAGTTTAATTTAGGAACAAATACACACATCCCATATTTCTGCCTATCAGAGAAATTACTTACATATTTGTACTGTGTCATGCAAGGGCTCGAGCTAATCAGTCCTACTTTTAAATTTTCTTCATTTTCTCTTTCTGGCCACATTAAGTGCACTGTCAAAAGTTAAATTATTTTTTTTTTCTAGGCCAGGGGGGGTACTATGAAGGTTAAACTCAATGGAATCAACTGAATTGGCCTGGGAGCCACACAGGGCCGTGGGGGAGCTGTGTCTGGGTGGATAATGGAGCTTTGGCCTTGAGTCTGTGTCTCCTCCCTTCTCTTTCCTCTCTGGGGCTGCTTCTCTGCTCTGCTTCCTGGGCTGCCATGAGCCCAGCAGCTTTCCTCTGCCAGCACCCTTCAGTCATGATGTTCTTGCTTGGCAGCCAGGGCATGTATCTAATAACCTGTAACTAGATGAAATCCCCTGAGCTAAATTAAACCTCTCCCTTTAGGTGGTAGGAGTTAGGTATTATGTCCCAGCGATAGGAAAGCTGGTGAATTACAGGTATAATGGAGAGTATGTTTAGTTAAAATTTGCCCCTTTATCAAAAGAATGAGAAAATGAGCCACAGACTTTATGACAGTATTCACAAAAAACAATATCTCTAATAAAGAGCTGTTATTCAAAATATGCAAAGAACCTGATATGCAGCTATGATCCTATTAGAATTTCAAGGTCTGAAACAGTGGCAATCCACCAAAATCTGCCAGGATCCGGGAGCAAAGGGAACTCTCTTTCACCTCAGGTAGTAATGGAAAATGGTACTGATGCTTTAGACCACAGTTTGACAGTTTCTTACGAGCTCACAATATCTGGCAATCACATTTCTAGGTATTTAACCTCATGAGTAGAAAATGTATGTTGATACAAAAACTGGCACATGGATACTTCTAGCAGCTGTATGCAAAATCACTGAACCTGCAAGAACAAAATTACCTTCAGCAGAGGAACAGATAAACCATGCTACATCCTGACCATGGAATATTACTCAGTGTATGAAAGAAATGAGCCATCAGGCCATAAAAAGATATGGAAGAATTTAAAATTTATACCATGAAGTAAAAGAAGCTAATGTGACAGGGCCAGGTTCTATACGGTTTCAAATATAGGACATTCTGGAGAAAGTAAAACTATAGACACTCTGTGTTCAGTGGTTAGCAACGGTTTGGGAGAAGGGTGAACAGGCAAAGCTCAGAGGATCATTAGGGCGATATACACAGCCTGTGTGATAAAATAACAATGCACAAATGCCACCAAATGTCAGAACCACAGAATCTGTACCATGGACAAGAATCCCTACTGTGTCCTATAGATGGGGGCATGATAATAGACAGATGACAGTAATACCACAACACAGCTTGGTCACTTAACAATAGTGGCCTCTAGCCAGGGATGATGCTAGTGGCAGAGGCTGTGCATTTCTGGGAGTAGGCGATATGTGAAGACTCTCCGTGCTCTCTCTGAAGCTCACTGTGAATTGAAAACCACTCGGGAAATTAAACTTCATTTAAAACACATCTTGAGAAGCCTACTTCACACCACAGAGGAGAAGAAATCCTACAGTGCATATTCCTGCAAATTAAAATAGTTGCAAGAATCAGAAGAAGATACGAGATACACAAATGTTTTACATGCTCTAATGCATCCACACATTATTGAACAACCCTGGCTTTAAGAGTTCTAAAGCAATGTCCTTGGAGAAGTCAGCACCAAACATCCTAAGGTTTCTGTTTCTATGTGTAAAAAACAGAACAGATATCATGTTGCTACACTCATTGTGGGAGAGTAAATGGGGGATGAGGCGGCAAGTCTGTGACCAGGGCCTGGGGCCTTGTCATACTTCATGAGGACAGAGGCATCTAAGGAGGCTGAAGTGGGAAACAGACACAGAGGGGAAAACAAACATGCAGATCAGTGTACACACATGTGGGCTGTGCTGTGGACACTTCATTCTGTCTCAGATCCTTAGGCATTAGAAGACCCAGCCGATGGAATCCAGAATAACCTCATTCCAATTTTGTGTCAAGTGAAACCATTTGAGTGAGCAACAAAGACAGGAGGGAAACAGGTGGAGAACAGTAAGGATTAAAGGCAGAGTTCAAATAGATGCAAAATCTTGCCCAGCTCTCAAATTGTGTGTGTGTGTGTGTGTGTGTGTGTGTGTGTGTGCGCGCGCGCATGCATATGTATTTATATAACCAGAAATACAAAGTGAAAACATGTATTTATGCAGCAATCTCCACATGCGAAGTTCGAGAGGGAAGAGTCCTGCTGCCAGGCTTAACATGGAGTAAGACTGTAGGAATTTATGGGAAGTTATGAATGGGCTGCTGGTTACACCTTGTGCTCTACTGGGGTCTGTTCCCGAGTTACCAACTCATCTTTCAGAGTGATTTTATATAAATCTACTTTGGGGAAACAACTGCAGGACCACTTGTGGAATAAATGAGTAACAAAGAGATACATTAAGGGCACCCTAGGTTCCATTGTCAGCAACCTGTGAGCCGCACAAATGATGATATATTCTAGCTTGACGGCTACAGAGATTTAATTCAAAGAGCAGTATTACATTTAGTGCAGAGGATCTGAAAGAAGGTGCAACGTGCAGTTTGCCTGCGGTCTCGGCCTCCTGTCTTGGATTATGTCAGAATCATATTCAAATCACTTGTGTTTAATGACCATGGAGTTGCTGTAAAACAGAGAAGCACACTAGAAAGGGCAGTCTAACGCTGAAGAAAAAAAATTTACTCAGTCCCCAGTAGGTTATTTTATATCATAAAGAATCCACCAACATATATAAGTATTTATTAACATGTTCTAAGCATTTAGACTGAGCTTAGAAACACATGTTGAGATGCTGGCTGAGCTGCCAGCCTTGTGGTAACTAAGAGCACTTTGTATTTCCTAAAAGGACATTAAAAATCGTCAGATCGTTTCATCATTCTTTCAGGAAATCCATTCTTTTGACTTTTAAACATAAATGTTATGGGGAAATGGGGCCCCAGAGGATCATCAAGCCACCCCTCTGGCTTCGGGGGCAACCCAATTAACTTAAGAAGTCGGGTCACTGGCCAGCAGCGAAGCCAGCACAGAGGGTCAGGGTGTCACACCTTCTCCAGTCTCGTGAGGAGTGAAGCTAATCTCTACAACATGCCAACTCTCTTTATTTTGGAGAAAAATGCATAAATGAGCCCCAAACTCGGAAGTTCTAAACAGAGCAAAACACATACACATGACACAGTCATATCTTTCATTAGCAATCCAAGAGAATGTCTAAGATTAATGGATTAAAAGAAAAAATATAGATTTTGCTTTTTAAAACACAACACTGCAAATGCCAGGAAAACGCAGTTCAGAGTACCTTGTGGGAAATAATACTGGAGAAAAGGCAGGGGGAGGGGCGAGAGAGGGACAATGTTTGTTTTACACTGATTGGCTGTTAGCTTGTTAAGCTAGTAGCACGTATCACTTCCACTAGACGAACATGGAACATGTGTCTGTGTTTAAAGGGCAAGAACCTTGATTCCTCATTCATCACCTGTGTCCCTGCCTTGACTGATAAATACTTCGGATAACCCTGGGGCAGCAAGGAGTTTGAACTTGAACGGAGAGACTGAGATTGCAGACACCTCAATAGGCTTCATCTTCTACTCTGCACCATGTTTTGCACGTGAAGACCCCACCCCGGGAGGGCTGCAAGACAGCCGATAAATGGTGAAGGATATGTGAGGAAATTATTTCCAACAGGATGAATGTAGGTTGGTGTCATGGACGTTCTGAAGATTAGTTAGGGCCATGTTTTAAGACATTCTCTGGAGAGAAACAGTTTTATTAAAAGCAGAGGAGCCAGTGCAGTGGATGACCATGTTGGGGACCAGCTCTTCCTTTGGACTGGGTTAGCTGTGGGGATCATGAATGATGCTGGAAGAAAAGATCAGAAAAATCTAAAAAAAAAAAAAATTGTCCCTGGTGGCAGTCTCCGGACACACTCGTGGGAAGCTGCTTAAAGATAAATCAATGAATAGCAACGTGACAACACCAAACTGAAAAGAGCACACTGAATGTAAGAAAACTAGTAATAAAGCTCACTTTATACCAGCCTATGATCAATAATTTATAATGTCAAGGAAAGCCAAGTACAGTAAAATAACATAAGAGCAAAAGAAAAACTGAAATTAAAGTTGCAATGATAGTCACACAGTTCTTTGTCTTTTCGTACTCTTTGTTATCCAGATCAAAGTGAATGCTCATAACAAGCATCTTGTACTCTGCTCTTGAATAGATGTGTCTTGACAGCTCTTAGGAACTTACACACCACTACAATATGAGGGAGAGCATGTACATTGGACAGAAAAGAGGAAAAATGTCATTGAATTTACTTATGATACTCTCAGAAAACTTAAAATACATCAAACAATTCAGTAACTAATAAAGTACCTAAAGATTCGCAAAATATTCATGTAAATGGACCAACATAGACTCTGTTTGTAAAGCCCCGTGAGAAAGTTGGGATCAAGTGTTACCTTCAAAGGAGGTGACAGAATCTCTTTTGCAAGGGCTATTGAATAAGGGGTGAGCCAGAAGCAGGATTAGGTAGTAGAATGAGCCAATGCTAGTGGAAAGTCGGGCTTGAATTCTCCCTTCACAATGGACTGGTCCCGTGATCTTGGGCAGGTCTCTTCTATAATGCTGGGTCATCATCTCTTTCCCAGCAATGTTGGTTAGTGTGTGAAACTCCTCTTTCCACAGGCATATTTCAGGTAAATGCACAGGGCCAGTCAAGTATTATTCAACATTTTTCCCTCAAGTGAACAGCTTCCCCAAAGCCTTCATTCCACATGGAGAAAACGAGAGTGATTTGCTTGTGCTTACGAGGCTGGATAGCAGGAAGGTCACGTGGAGGGTTGCAGAATTTCTCCAGATTAAAGCACTAGATATGATTCACCTATTCAATAACAGAAGCAGGACACTGGTATAATTTGCTTTAATCTGGCAGGAAACTAAAGCTTCATTTCAAGGCTGTGGCAGGTGAAGAAAAAGATTATTGCTGATTTTTTTCCCAACACTTTGTCTTTTAATGTAATTGTTTGTTTGCTTTTTTTGAGTCTACACAATCTGTTCTTTGATTTGGGATCTCAAACAGTTTGCTACTGCTTCGTGGCTTTGAACATCAACTTTAAAAAATGATATCAACTTGCTGCCACAGACTGGAAGCTTTCAGACAGCCAATATTTTCATGAGATGGAAATAGAAGGAGGTCCTCAGCTGTGTCTTCAGAACCCGCATAGAAGGCCTGGCCAGGCTGGGTGCTGCTGGCCAAAGTCCTTCATCTTAAACATCAAAGTGTTTTCTAAACCTAAGATTTTCCTTGATGGCCATTTACATTAGGAAGCATGGAATTCACCATTTAAAGCTGAATGTAGTAGATTTTGATGGAAACTTAAAAACAATGTTAGGATTATTTAATTTATATGAACTTGTAAATGGAAAGATTTTTTGCAACTGCTGGTAAATATATTTTCTTCTGTGAAACTCATTTGAACTACTGGAACTTTAGCATCTTAATGTTAAACAGCTCACTAAGGGCCGAGTATTTAGCTCAATGGTTCCAGTGCCTGTCTTGCAAATGCAAGGGCCTGGGTTCGATTCCCCGGTAACCATATACAGTACTGGGTGTGGAGACTCATGCCCAGCAGCAATCAGAACCACATACCACAGTGCCGGGCGTGGTGGCTCACAACAGTAATCCCAGCACTTGGGAAGCAGAGGCAGGACGACTGCTATGAGTTTGAGGCTGAGCTCAGGGCCAGCCTGAACTACAAAGTGAAACCCTGTCTCAAAAAAAAAAAAAAGCTCTCTAGTAGTCTATTCATCCCACGAGCTCTGTTTCATTTGACAATTGAATCCTCACTACTACCTTTAAGATTTCTCCAGGACAAGTAATCACACTGTTTTCAAAAGCCCATGGATATTCTTTCAGAGAGCTGTACTTGGGGCTTCCTGGTATTGAGTTTCTGTGTTTCTTCCGAGTACCATACACTATACACACACCACTGTTATAATGCGATCATTCTTATCAAGCAATTTCTCAATTATATCTATGACTTTTATTCATTTTATAAAATCTGGCTTATATTTCAGCTTCCTAGGATCATTCTCTTTCCTGATGTTTTGTCCCTCCTTATAAACTGAATAAAATTTACCAACCAAATCCTGGTCTCTTTTCGAGGTGCTGCAAGGAATGTCTTTCTTGACCATGCTCTTATTTTGTAGTTATCAGGGGAAAGGGTGTATTTTTGACCATGTTGATGCTCAGGAACTGGAACATGTACGTGGGTCAACTAGAGCTAAGGAAGTCATACATCACACCCTCCTCACTGCTAAATAAGAACCAAGCCTAGGAACAGCCCATCACACATCCGCTGCTGCTGATTGACATTCTAATGACACACAAACCTTCATGTGATTAATGATTTATATATCTTACTTTGCATGTATGTATGTTTTCTTTACATGCACTATGCAATAAATGCAATTAGCTCAGGTTAATATGGTGACTTAAGGTCCCCAAACAGTTGGATCAATTTATCATTTTGGTCTACTTTTTTTAGTATGATCAGGATAATTTCTTTCCTGCTCAGAGGAATCAATCTGGTCCTATCTTTCAATTTCTAACTTACTGGAAGGTTGAACTGACCAGGGAATTATGTGTGAAGGGATCTTTGTACCTGGAGATGCATCTTCCACCACAAAGATACGAACAGACTGAATAAGGTGCTGAGGATTGGGCAGAATCTCAGCAGGACTAAAGAATGTTGATGGACTTCATTTTGCTGAGTGCAATGTTCAAGCACATAGTTATTTGGGGGAAATTGTAGAAAATCACTCCACTTGGTATTGTCATTGATTTATAGATGTGTGGAGTGTGTGTGTACACACATATACAAGTGAACCAGAAAGAGTTTAATCACCTGTTTTTAAGAATTTTGCTGATTTTTACCCTAAAGTATACAGGAATATTGAAGGAAAATATGGTTAAATTATTTAAGACATACCATTTTAAGGCATTCTAACAAACACACATTTAATACGCAGAACTTTCTGTCTCTACTGTTTGTTCATGTTATATTCTCTCTCAAGAATGTCCCTCTCCAAATGACAATACTCCCTGCTAGGAGTGTTGACTGCCCGACTTCAGTTGGGAAGAACCAGTTACCACCAGAGCCCTTCGAAACCTCCTTTCAGCTCCTAAAGTACGTTGTTACAGTTCATGGCAATGAGTACACCCTGCCTTCTATATCCATTCATAGTACAAAGCAATGTGGTGTTTGTTCTTGTATAAGTTATCACACTTTTCTTAGCTCCAGGTGTGATGGGGTCCTCAGAAAATCTTTCATGACTTTTATTCGCAAAGCATAAAACTGAGGTCATGGACATTTTATAAAGCAAATAATGAAATTGCTTTACCAAAATACAGCACACAGAGGTCAAGGGATTCTGGACCTCACTCTACCACCAGGGAATGGCAATGATTGCATTTTGCCAGCTGAGCCATGGTAAACAAACTTGCAAGGGGCTGTAATTGCAAACCACTTGGTCAGTTTTAGTCCTTAGACCCATGAGCACACAGTATGTGATCTAGTGATCAGAGAATTATCATTCTTATATAATAAATAAAGAAGTAGTAAAAGGACCCAGGTCCAGAAAGGCAAATATCACATGTTGTTTCTAATATATGGAATAGGAGAGAAGGAATAAGAGGGACCATTAGAGGGTGTAAGGGAAGCCAATGGAGGAAATGAGCATATTCACTGAAGATATGTTCATTGAAACTCAATATTGTAAAATGGGTGCTAATAATAAAACAATCACTTAATAAAATGACAAAAAAAACCCAAATAGCACATCTTTATAATCTACAAAAAGGAAGTAGGACAATGTAAAAATGCAAAGAAATGAAACTAGTATGGTCAGTTCACCTCATAACCTCAGTGACTGGGAACTGCCAACACAAGCTTTACAGATTATAGTGCAGGGGGTATGTTGCAAATGTCCGTGAAAGAAATTAAAAGGTAATGTGTATGAAGAAAAAGTACTTTTTCTCAATGACACTGCATTTGTCTAACATGCACAAGTTCCTGATTTTGATCCACAACACCTCAAAAAGCAATAACTATGTACTCTCTGACTTTCAATTATATTTTGCCATCAGCCTCCTACTTAAGCTGTACTCTCATTACTGATAAGTGACTTCAATCCCAGATTTTCTTTTAGCTCTTCCCTTTGGAACTTGGAATTCATTTGTTCATAAAAACAGAACTGTAACTGCACTGCACGTTAGATTCACAGGCTAATCCAACGTTGTAGTAAACCCATCGTCATACGCACCATGTTTTCAGAATCCCAAACAAAGGGGTAGGATTACAAATTTAAATACAGTAGACAATGATGATAATAGTACTAACTAAAATTTATATAGCCAGGAACAGTTCAAAGAGTTTCACACATGCTCATTTAATCTCTATGAAAGCCCAGTGAGGAAGGTCTTATTTATAGCACTTGTCATAGATGATATGCAGAGAAGTCAGAAAAGCCTGATTATGGTCCAGAGCTTATAAAAGAAGCTGCAAGACTGCATACCCAGCAGTCTGATTCTAGAACCCATTTCACGACTTCTGCGCTTTATTTTGTCTTGCCAAGAGAGCAGGGACTGAAAACTCTCGCCTCTCTTCTCCAGACCATGATTACTCAGCCAATGAGAGGTCTTAGATTCAGTCCTCTTAGGAGAAAGGAACAAAGAGGCCCCATTTTCAAGCCAGCATTAGAAGGATTTCTGGCCTCCTAGAGAGAAATGAGGCAACAGCAGTGGTTCAGGATGGGGGAAAACAAGGAGCTTGAATGTGTGGCATTAGGGAAAAGAAGACCAAGCACATCCCTGTGCAGAGGCGCATGGCTGGGACTGAGGACCAAATGTAGTACGTGAGACTGGAGACCAGTGGGTGCTGGGGAAACATTCTCTCCTTTCTGGCATTGAAACAGATTTTCCCCATTCTGACAAACTGGGGTTTAGGAGGAAGGAACTGTGTGACGACAGGACAGAACCACTGTGTGGGTCTGTGGCAACAAAGAAAAGGTGAAAGAGAAAAGAAGAAGACACATCTCCGAGGAAATGGAGGGGAGGAGAGCGCTGTGGCAGTTTAGTTGTCAGCGAGGAGAAAGCTTCAGAGGTCCAGACCAACTGCTAAGTTCAGCCAACGGCAAGTGTAACAGCGTCAGGTGCAAAAAAGTTAGTATGCTGGCAGTGTCTGCAAAAAGACAGGTTACTCCAGGTCAGGAAAAGTCAAAGACCCTTTTCTCTTGTATTTCAGATGAATTACAAGTTCCAGAAAATATTTTAGACGTTGGCCAGAGGCGTTTGACTCAAGGGGACAGTTCTGTGGCTTTAGGAGTAAGGCCAGGTCATCTTGCTGTTTATAAGCAGCAGAACCTTGAGCGAATCACAATCTGTCCTGAAGAAGACTTCTTCTTAGTACAATGGAGATGATGATTAAAACCAACCTCTACTCTACAGACTGGACCAATAAAGGCTATAACATTATTTTGTAAACTGTCATGACTTTAACAGCATGCCAAATTATTTGAAGGTGGAGTGCAAGCATCTAGAAATAAAATACTTGTCTCTATCCTTGCCATTTACCAAGTTTGTCATACAACTCAAGCTTACTCTTCCAGAATACTTAAGTGTTGATTTTTTTTGTTCAAGTGGGTACAGTCTGACAACAATCTGGGTTAAGTATTTTTCTTTACTTATAAGTGGCACTGTAAGAGTATGATCCATTGGAAACGTAAAGCTATTTTAACTTTAAACATGTGAAAAAAGTAAAATTAATGAGTTTCTCACTGTCATTGTTTTTGCATCTGAAATTTCCTTTGTTGAATTTACTTAAAATATGGAATAACCTTGGTATGAATAGAACATTTCTGCAATTAAATGAAAATGACAATGATAACACTTTGACAAGATATAACACAGTGATACAAACATTTGGTAGCAGTTCATATGCCAGAATTAGAATCAAGCACACACTTGTTTCCCCTTCTGAAACATTACAGAAAACAGGGAAGACCTTTTTAGAGTGAGAAGAAAAAAATATTTTTGACATGTGCATCCTAGCTTGGTTACAAGAACTAAGAAACCAACACAACCTAGCAACATGCCGGCACAAACTGCCCAACAATAAAACAGAAAGGGGAAAAAAATAAACCTTCCATGCCAGATCCACCTCAAGTGGAAATTTTTTTGGTGCTTGAGCATAAGAGTCAACAAAAACTCTGGAGAAATTCCCCTGCCTCCAGAATCGTGGCAACAAATACTCAAACAATTATGCAGCTTATTTTTTAAAAAAAGAGCAACATACAAAAAATGACCCAGAGATTGGGAGGCCTGGTGACTGCAAAAGAAGGAATGGAGAAGGACAGGCTAGTGAGACAGTGCACAGAGCTTTGACTGCAAATGGCCAATGCAGATGTGTGGAGAGGAGCTGGCTGGTTAAGGCTTCCAGGTGAACAGCTTACTATTCCCCATTTGTCTTCCATGGTGTGTATTCATTATCTGAAAGGAAAACTCCACCAGCTGGTAATAGCATTGCCCAGGATGTAATTCCCCATGTAACTGGAATTATGTAGAGCTCCGTGAGTGCAACTGGATTATGAGGGGCTGGGCTCATCATCTATATTGTGGGAATGAGCCACAGTCCTTTGTCCACATAGCTGGATGGTGGAAACAACTTCCTCACTCTGCACAGGCAGCAAAACCTGCAGAACCACAACAAAAGCTCATTTCTTCTGAGCAATGCTCAGATGGAGTTTAATCTAAATCCCACTACATCATGTGCTCAGAGCATCCTTTAATATAATACAGAGCACCATTTAATTAACAGACCATGAGAAATGCCCAATACAAATTTGCCTATTGATGCAGTACTGCTGTCTACAGATCACTTTTTTTCATTGAGTCCAAACTTTGGAACTCACAGTGGCACTGTGAAGAAGGTCTAACATCATTAATCCAGACATAGGATTCCAAACCTCGAGGTTCAGGAACTCCAGAGGACTCACCTAAGCTCGTGTCTGAGACCGCAGGGCCTGTGTGTGCTTCCCTCATTATGCAGCTCCTTTCATCTCATGCTGCCTCATCTTTGGTTATAAAACCGTCACACTTCTAAGGAGGGACAAAGTACACTAGGGTGTCCAGGGCAAATGGGAGAAGAATCAGGCCTGTGCTGCTCAGATGGCCCCTACTAAGCCCATGCAGACAGTGTGGATGTGATGCTTATTCTGAGGTCCCTGTGAAAACAGAGATTCACGTGAATGGCCTCCTCGTCTCCTATCCACCCCTCCTTTGTTGTCACTTAGAGGTATGCAAGGGGGGCCAAGCAGGGTGGTATGGAAAAGCATCTCTTCTCCTTACTTAGACGGGCTTCAGTACCAGCTGTGTCCTGAGGTATAAACACACTAAGTCAAACAAAACCAGAGGGAGGGCAAGAGAACAGGAGCAAGTGAATCAGGTCTTCTCTCCTGTTTACAGTCTCTCCTGGCAAATATTTTGCTACTAATGAAAGGTCCATTCATGAAGTCCTCCTATCTCCCCACTAAGGAGGCCCTGTCCACCAAGCAGCACAGCAGAAGCTCCTTGGAGATCAAGTCAGGGTTTGTGACACAGTCAGTACAAATGGAGGACACTGCAGGCATCCTCAGCTCGCACAGAGATCAGGATGGGTGTTGAGTGTGGGGAATGGACAGTGTTCCCTCTACACACTGCTGAAGTGAGTGTACACAGGGGATCCAGAGTAAACGTGAGCACTGTGCAACAGGAGCCTGGACATCTCATTTAATACATGTCATTATCCTGGTTGGTACATATAATTCACTGCTCAGGGCAGGGATGGTAAACAATCAACCAGAGACAAACGCTCAGGAAGCGGTAAAGAGATCTGTTCTGAGACTAAGGAATCCCAGCACTGTCTTTGGTCCTTCCTAGTGATTTGCTAAGTTTATGCACCAAAGCCTCAGCCCTCTATGATGCAAACAGAAGTAGTTTTGTTCCCATCTTAGAAATGATTGGCTTTCTTCTGCCAAACAGAGGCACTATATAAGATGATTTTCTAAGGAAGATTGTACTGGTGTTAGTGGTTTCTCTCTGTGAAGATGTAGGAGCTACTGCTTATCCAAATGTAGCAAGACAACCACTGTTTTGAGATTGTTTCTTCATTATACCAGCTGATGCTGGCTGATTTTCACGACCTCCTTCACTCCATGAGTGACCTTGCTCCCTTAGACCCTGGTGGACTTGTTGGTGAACTGGACACAATAAAATAACTGCCCTAGCTTTTTCACAAATTTGTAGGGTCAAATGAGTTCATAATATATTACATGTATGCAAAGAATTACTTTGAATATCTGAGCATATGTATTCCTCCAAGGCTAGCTTATAGAGTTATCAATCACTCACAGGCATCTAGAATTGCCTCACTGTATAGGACTTTGGGTAAGGATCTCTATCTGGTATTACTGCTGCTGGTAATCACAGAAAAAAGCTTGATATCAGGACACCTGTGTACGATTATGGCCCTAATAGTATACTTTCCCAACATAAAGCCACCTTGTGCCTACTTCGCTCCTTTTTGCCCACAAACAAAATGGGGAAAGGATACTTTCTCTGTTTTAGAAGTAAAGACACATGAATTACAAATAATTAAAATCGGAAAAATCTTAGACATGTTTAGTTTTACCCTTTAAATTTATGAAAATTGAAACACAAATATTCAGAGGCAAAACAAAGGCATAAAATATAAAGATAATTTCAGTGCTCACCTTTCACCTAGCGGTTCCAAATATTTGCTTCCTCAAATTTTACTGAAGTTTACATTCACTGATCTAAATCAAATTACTTAGAGGTCTTTTTAAAAAACCCTTTTCTGTTTTGCATTGCTCTAAGAACTGATTGCTTTGCATTTTTTTAAGAACTGACAAATGCAAGCCGCACAAGAAAACCTTCCTAAGGCAAAGAAAGCATACGAAAAGTTCACTTTTCATCTCATTCCTACCTGAAGGTATCATTACGCTCTTTAGCAGACAAGAAAGCTGAAGTGTAGAGAGATTTGGTTAACTGAAGGAAGAGCCAAGTTTCCAGCCTAGTTCTGCCTGACCTTCCAACTATGCACTAATCTCTTTGTTCTGTTCCTTTTCTGTGCAGTCTAGCTGTGGCACCTTGAAATGGATCCTTCCAACAAATACCATGGTCAGAGATCTGGTTGGGTGTTTATGAAGTTAATGAATCTCTGTAATAGTTGGTGGATTTCCTGTTAGCAGAGATTCTTTCTTCTCATCTTTCTCATAAGAACAAAAAAAAACCCTTTTTTAGTCTCCTTTACACAGATACTCTCTTGTGCCACGCTGTTACGAATTCTGTTTTAGAAACCTTAAAAAGCCTTGGAATAACATGAAAATAATTGCAGGAAAAAGAAATAACTATTGGCAGAGCATCTCTCAGCAATTGAGAATATGTACTTTGCTTTGTTACACTGAGGAGCTTCCAAATATAGGTTTCTTCAGAGAGAAGGATAACACTTCCCAACCCAAGTTATTTGTATCCATATTCAGAGTCCAAGGTTTTCCTGAGGTCTACTAGGGTCTTAAAAATCCTACCTATACCTATAGGGTTTTCTGTAAGATGAACCCTAGCAAACATTATTTCTTTAATTCTCTCACCAGAACCCCTCTTCCAGCTACACACATTCCTCCTTTAATACTGTTTTAAATAGTTTATTTCTACCCTTCTTGCTTGGATTATTTTGCTCCTCAAAACTGGAATGCTGCAGATCTTTACACGAATTCCATCTATTAAAGCACAGCTTAGACTTTCTTCCTTTACAAATTCCTCCAGAACACAGAATAAGCTACATTTTTCCTCATCCTTCTATAAACTGTGATGATTAGGAGATACCTCATGGTAGATATAATATAATTTCTCTTTCCAGTACTAATACTGCATTATAGTTTAGTGTCTTCTTTATTAGACTACATCAATCTTTTTTCATAAAAAATGCCATAAAAGTAACAGGTAGAAATAAATCTGTCTTCTTTTGGGCTGGGGATATAGCTCATTGGTTCCGGCACCTGTCTTGCAAGCACAAGGACCTGGGTTCGATCCCCGGTAACCACATACCATACTGGGTGTGGAGACTCACGCCCAGCAGCAACCAGTACCACATACCACAGTGCCGGGCGTGGTGGCTCATGCCTGTAATCCCAGCACTCGGGAGGCAGAGGCAGGAGGATTGCTGTGATGTGAGTTTGAGGCGGAGCTCAGGGCCAGCCTGAACCACAAAGCGAGACCCTGTCTCAAAAAAACCTAAAAATAAATAAATAAATAAATAAATAAATAAATCTGTCTTCTTTTAAATGTTGAGACGACCTATTTCCATGTTGCTAATATTTTTATCTTATATTATTAATATTTAGGCAACCACGTTGTCCTCCCCAACAGACTGCAAGTCACTCAAATAAAATAATGTGCTTATTTTCTATATCTAAAAAGGGTCCCAGCATTTAGTTAATAGAAGTCATTTAGAAGGGCTGAACCCATTCACCTCAAAAACATTGTTTTATAGGGATGGCTTAGCAGCATCCCCTGATCTGCCAGCACTTTAAACTCTGTGAACAGTATGGTGGGGCATCATTTCTATAGTGTGGGTTATATATACTCAATAAAAAACAGGATTAAAGGAAGTTTGACTTCTTTTGAAGGAGTCTATAACTAACTTATACTCCATTTTTCATAAAGATATTAGAGAGCTATAAAGATTCTCAATCGATTCTCAGATTTTTGCAATGTTTGTTCAGCTATGTGATGTTCTCTCTCTATGGCGGCAAGCAGCAGGATGGTAACTCAGCTCATGAATCTGGAGATTTGATACTTAGGTAACTGAACTGAATAATTTTTTTAAAAAAAAGGTGAAGAAATGATTGTGATCCCAAAAGTAAAGAGTAAAAACACACTGAATTAAGTGAGGCAAATTCTCCAATATTATTTATCATAACAGCTATGTTGCTCCTGAGCACACTTTCAATCCCTGAAACTTGGATTATCTTCTCTATAAATTATTTGGTGTGATATTCAACTTCTGACCCAATGCAATGGGAGGCCAAAAAACATCCAGTGCAGTAGTGCTCAACATTGTTCTCCTATCTATTCTAAATGCTCACATATCCTTCTCTTTATAACCAAGTTGGATAAAAACATTTCCAGTAGTCAGTTTTATACCATACTATCCTAAGCATGATATTTCTTTCCCAATGTTGATTCCTTAAAGCTGCGATTATGCCATAAAACAAGCCTGAAAGATGCAATCAACACACTCGAATCCATCTCATGTAAAGGTTAACCTCCTAAGGGTAACTTCTACCAAGCGCTCTATGAGGGTATTTATTCCATTTCTTAGTCTGGCACCGTGTGTGGCTGCAGGAAAGTTGTGGACTACTAAACGTTAACCAAACACTCTATCTTAAGAAGAATAAGTAGCTCCATCTTTATAGGGTCTGGACTCGAAACTATCCATTTCTCTAACATTAAGCTGAGCCACACAAGAAAATTACTATAGTGATAATATTTCCAGGGCACAATGAGTCACTGACCAAAGTCTAAAATGGGAAATAAATAATTTGTGAGGATTTGTTGGCACAATCAGGAAGAGGATACTCTTCTACTGGCGCTCTGTCATCATCCTCAGAGTTAACACTGGAAGAAAACACTCCATTCCCTAAAAACAGAGGGAGGTTGGCGTTATTTTAAATACTACTTTAGATGCATGAAGAAGGAAGTAAGAGCGGGCAGACGCCAGTATCACCAATAATTATCAAGTTGGGCTGTTGTAAAAGCAAGGGTGCGGTTTGCTTGTGATGGGAACAGGCATTCTTATGAAGAAGAATAACTCGGGCCACTTCCACCCAGAGGCCAGCCAGGAGAAAGGCTAGAGATAAACAGCCTCTGACCAGATTCAAACCCGGGACCACCCAGACAGAGAGGAGTTCCTATCAGAAGAGTCCTGACTAATGACACAGTACCCTGGGAAGTTGCTTGGTTAGCTGGAGGAGAAGAAACATTGTGTTTGCTCTTCATCTACCTGAAACTTTCCTTTGCTGTCAAATTTACCTTTGAGGGGTAAGAAAGGAAAAGGAAAAACAGAACATCTCTACAAGACTGCAATGACAATGTACCTGTCTTCATGAGGCCAACACTTGTTTGATTAGATCTCAGTTTCTTTTGAGATCATTCTCCAACAAACCTTTCTCTACCATTTCGATCTTTTCATGGGTTAAGAGGAAGGAAGGATAGAAACCCAAACAAAACAAAACCCAAAACATTATTTACTCTGCTTGCAGCGTGGTATAAACAAAAATAATAGTTACGCTGCTGAATTCTGAACCCTCAGAGAGTGGCTACAGAAAATAATTTTAATGGTGAGCCAAAGAGCCTTGCAAAACATAATGAAGCCGTAATAAAATGGGACACTTATCCTGCTGCTGTGATTCGACCACTTCCATTCAAAAGCGGTAACTAATGACTTGTTTTTCCTTCGGTACTAGGAGTCCTATTACTGTGCCGAACATAACATACCTCATTTTGCTTTCCTAGCCATGCTTGTCTTTCTCACTGATGGCTGCAATTTGATATTTATGAAATCACATAAAAATACTGCATAATCCTGCTGACCGACCCCTCCCAAACTGTGTAAAATGATTTGGAGGACAATGGAATGATGTACTCCCCAGTGCATGTCTCCTGTTTCTCAAACCACTCTTCATAGTCTCTCTCTCTTTCCTTTTATTCGCTCTGGCTCAATGACCCTCAGTACTCTGGAGATAATTGCCTGTGGAATATGATAATGCTCATTCAAAAACAGGTCACACAGATCACAATTTGAAAATCTTCCTTATCCTCTTATTTTCTTCCAAAGGGAATGGATGGTACTCTTCCCTGCAAATCAGAAATGGTGAGTCTTAATTACTGCTTTAGATTTAACCTGCTGAGTAAAATCCCTTGCAGATGTGCCCTTGGCCCTGGAGATTGCTGAGATTTGGAAAAGTCACTGTATACTACTTGCACAGCATACAGTGTGATGAGGATAAGCATCATTTGAGTAGTATATTCTGTATTACAGTTTTATTTTCCCAGGAATAACATTAATGGATGTTAATTATGGTGACTGAAATTTTTTAAAAATATACTGTTATGAAGGATTCCTGCCATGGTGTGGACATGAAGCTGATTTGAAGTTTGTCCTTTTTATTTCATGGATTGGCCGTTAATATCATTCTACCCAAAAGAAACTTAAAAAAAAATCATCCCAAAAAGACGTGACAAGTCCATGGGAATCCTTCCAACATTCTACAGCGCAGCCCATGTAAATAAAAGTTGTAAAATACATATTCAGATTCAGTGGGTTGAACTGTCTAAGGTGACATCCATGGAATATCACAAGAGGTCTAGTCTTCGAGCTGTAAAATCATTTGACTTTCATTTCTAAATCTAGGCCAGACACAGGGTGGAGCGGGTGACTCTGCAAGGATATTGTGATGGAAAACAAACAGTACTTGAATCCTTCACTTGCTAGCAATTTCTTAAGGTAGAATTCTTGGGTCAGCATGGACTTCCTTCCAGAATGCCACAGAAGTTCATTCTGTGTCCATCTGGTTCCCGAAATCCCTCCAACTGAATTAAAATCATGAATCAGAATTTACCTTAAGAAGCCTTGAGTGAGTGTTGTTTGTATCATGCGGGGGACACTAAGTTAATAAATAAGAGTTCATTACTTCTGCTGAAGAACACATCCTTTCTCACCACAGGATATCCACTCATTTGTCACTGTGATAACCTTTTTTTTTTTAAAGAAGAAAAAAAAATAGTTCTACATTGTGAGGCATCAGCCATAGTGCATAGGACACCGACTTCCTGAGTAAGTCTCATCCGCTTCCCTCCACCAACAGAGACTAAAGCCCCTGCGAGACTCCAGCTGACTTGTCTGCCTGCCTCTTGGACCTGCAAATACAGCCCTCCTGGAGTTCAAACGCCCTGTCTGAGCATGTCAGAATAATCTGGCAACATCTGTTCTCACAAATTCTGTGGGGAGAGTAGAACCAATCGTTCTGGAAATCTCTGACAACAACCTGTTTTGTGAAAGGTATATTCCACAACTTCATTGAGATTTAGAAATACATGCAAATTCTCAGCGTTTCTCTAGATTCAACCACCAGCTTCCTCTGTTGCTTCTATTTGCCTGAGAACCTTTCTCTCAAGTAAGAAGCCGAAATGAGTGCCTTCTGAAACTTTTAGAGAAGTCAGGAATGCATTCTTTTTCTTTCCAGATATCTATGGAATTGGTGCCTCACACACACATAAGATTCTTTTTTTTTTTTTTTTTTTTGGTAGTGGTTCCCAGGGCCTTCACTCTAAGCTACATTCCTACCCTTTTTGTTTTACTAGGACAGAGTCTCCTTTAATTGCTAAGTTGCCTTGGCTTGGCTTGAACTTTAAATTCTGCTGCCTCAGTATTCCAGAGTGCTGGGAGTGAGGGCATATACCACTGTGCTTGGTCCATAAACACATACTTTAAACATAAAGTTTAAACACGGAGTCCTTGAGATTTATAACTAAGTATCAGGATTTTTTCAGTCTCACTGACTCTAGTAATGTATGTGTAGTCCAACTCTGCATTCTAACTCTGTCTGTGGACTCTCCTCTACATCTAGTGGACTCGGAGTGAATAAATGCAGGTTTCCTCAACTACTACTTCTCCCACTGAAACCTTTGAGGGAAGAGACTATGTCTTCTCCATATTTGTATCTGCATCAGCACAAATCCAGGATGGCATTTGTTGTACACTAAATGTTAAATAAGTGTTCAGTGAATAAAGAAGAAAAAAAATAGGCTTTGAACCATATGGCATATCAACTCCCTTCCAAAGATGACGTTTAACTTGTCCAACAAAACATCAGGGGAAATAATGAGAATCAAGTCATGTCATAGTCTGGTACAAACTCTCAATGTTGAATGTGATGATGATGTGTATTCATAATGTACCAATAAAGATTTAAATTTTAAAAAAAGCATCAGGGTCATTGTTGCTGGAAGGACTAAGAAAAGGAATGTAAAGAAAGCTTTGATTCCTAACACTGAGACACTGCTTCCTGCTACCTTCTTTTTATTAAAGTTTATATAACCACACTTTAAATGGAACATTTTCATTCAGCCTTTTGTGCAAATCCCTTTAAAAATATATCTCTTGGTGAACTAGAGTGACTAAAATAGGTAGCAGTGTTCTAGTCTAATGAAACTGTGCAGTTAATTTCCATAGCAGAGACAGTCAAGTTTGTTGGGAGCAGTAGAGGAGGGGAGGAGACAGAGAGAGTGTCTGTGTGTGCACCAGAGAGACAGAGAGAGAGAGAGAGAGAGGTAAAAGTTAAAAGCCTCCAAGTTAATTCCTATGAGCAAAAGCAAAAGAATATAAAAAAAGAGCACTATATTATGTAACACACTGAAGAAGCATTAGCCGAAGACGGACCTGTGAAAATTACCTTGAAAAATAACAGTGTGAGTGATATACTGATGCATTTTTCCATTTTTCTATTTTTGTAAATGTTTTGTCAATGCATTTGTCAAAAGAGTGATGGACTCTTCCCTTTGGAATATTATTTCTTACCCTATTTGCTATTACTTTAATATATCTGTGCTATTAGAATGAACTATAGAAAAAATAACAGTATCGGGGACGAAATTATGTGAAATCTAATATGTGTACAATGAGAGCATTCATTCATTGCAAAGAGATGGTCGATTTTGGTATAAAGTTGTCTCTCCCATTATTTACTTCTAAAAGCTTAGTATACCCACGTCCATTTCCACCAGACAGTTGGGTCAGTACTGTTCACCAGGGTGGAACCCGGCACCGATAAACACTACAATAGCAGTTACATCAGCAGTAGCTCATTGCTACCTTTTCTCCTCAAATTACAGTCAGATGTGTCTTGGAAACCACAACAAAATCTATTCAAGATTTACATGGTCTGTCCAGAGCTGCGTTTCAGCAGTGCCAACATGGGAGTTATTCAGTACATTCTGTTTAGACTGGTTGTTGCCTGGGCATTACCGGCATCGGGTCTTGTGGACATCACTGTGCAGCTCCCTGCCCTCAAGTGGCTCACTGTGTTGTGATAACACATCTCACTAATGAAGATGAAAATAACCAACAGATCTTTAGGACCAGTGAGAATTATAGACTTAAAGACTGAACATTCACGAATCCATGTTGGTTCTGTTACGAAGTCCTACTGGGTAACGCTGGGCCAATGACTTGCCTCTGTTGCACACGAGAGTCGGTGGGACCCTTCTCACTCTGGGGCAAGGGGGAGCTCAGTAAGGAGTATGCCCATGAACCGACCTCTAAGGAAGGAGGAAGAGTCATGAGAGCAAGCAAAGATAACAGAAGAAGAAATGGGGAATAGGATATGGCCAGGAAAATCAAATTTGGAGGAGACTAGAGATAAAAAAAAGAAATAAGTCTAGAGTTTAGAGGGAGTACCAGATATCTGTTCATCAATGGGTGCTATTATTGAAGTGTGCTGGTGTTTTCAGAAAGAGCTGTGCTGAGGTCATCTCTGGAGAAGAACATAAAGCTTATATCGTCAGATGTGGTCATAGAAACTACTTACAGCATTCCAGAACAAATATGGGATTGAAGGTTTTAAAACTAGAATCTTCAAAGAGACAGATATAAAATTCTGGGTGGCCCTAGTATCATAAGGGGTCACCAAACAAAAGCTTTCCCTCGTTCCATTTATTTTGTCATTAATTAGTCAACAACCAATGAACTAAACCAAGTTATGTGTGTTACAGGCACAGATTGTCTCGTGGAAGTGCTGCCAGATGCGGCACCAGCCTGTGGGAATGCTTTTCCTCTTTCCAGTTTCTCCAATCCCAGCCAAATTCTGTATCAGATGAAATGCCATTGCATTAAAAATGTTTCTTGAAAATGCCAGTGAATCAATCCTACATCACTAGACACCTGGGAGATGTGATCTTTAGTCACTTCGGTCACTTGCCTTCTACTACCCTTGTGATGTCAACCTGATGTGTGTCTTACTAGAATCTAGATAAATAGATAATGAATAAGCAAGAAAGACAAGGCGGGAGGAAGGAACTGAGAGAAGAAATACTGATTTCTAAGCAAGTACTCAGAGCAGAAGAAATATTTGAAAGTAAATAGGAGCTGAGAGAGAAGGAAAGGAAACTTCAGGGGCTCTCAGCTCTTCAGTGCCTTCTAAAGATCTTCCAGGGGCCCAGCACTGTGTTCACAGCTGCTTCTCTGCTCTGATGACCTCGCCTCATGCTCATGTGGGAGCAGTGTCAGGACAGTTATGTGAATTTGGGGTCTTTGAGGGAGCTCCACTGGCAGGCATTTAGCTGAGCATGGCGGGCTACGCTTCCACGCTCTGCACTTGCTACAGTGTGTGCTCAGGACACTGCCGGTTGTCTTTGTGTACAAATGAGCTCCCGGCTGCTTCTAAACAGCCCTGGGCTTACAAACCTCAGGGCCTTTATCTGATCCCGGTCTGTTCCTCTCTGGCTCTCTTGCCCTGCACTCATCTTCCTGGTTGATATGAGCTGAGCAGCTTTGCTCCTTTGGGCCTGTCTAATGTGACGTTCTAGCTCTGCAGTCAGTTAACCATGGACCGCAACCACAGAAACTGTGAGTGGGAATCAAAATGTTCCTCCTTCAGATCACAGGTGTCAGGTGATGCCTCCAGCCAACAGGAAAGTTGTTCTATAGGAGCCGACAGCATGGGGATTATTCTGGTACAGAAGATAATCAGGTAAAATATATGGAGACAGAATTACAGTCAGTCTGCCAAAATTTCTACCAATAATTGAAAGTGCAACTGTATTCATAGAGAGGACCACCTGTCTCTCAATGTTCCAAAAATAGGTAATTCTCTTAGCAGGAATGTGCTTGATAATGTAGTAGATACAACCGTAAGTGAACCACCAACCTGATAATTTCTTTCTTTTTCTTTTTTCTTTAAGACAGGATCTCGCTTTGTAGTTCAAGCTGGCCTTGAGCTCAGCCCCAAACTCATCACAGCAATCCTCCTGCTACTGCCTCCTGAGTGCTGGAATTACAGGCATGAGCCACCACACCTGGCCCTGTGGTATGTGGTACTGGTTGCTGCTGGGCGTGAGTCTCCATGCCCAGTATTGTATGTGATTCCTGGGGATCAAACCCGGGCCCTTGCGCTTGCAAGACAGGCGCTGGAACCACTGAGCAACATCCCCGGCCCCAACCTGGTAATTTCTTATATGAACTGTACAGAGTAGAATTTCTCAGTTTATGAATCTGCACCAGGAGTATGAGGTTTTTTTGGTTTTTGTTTTTTTTAATAGGTCACAAATGAAGGAAATTTCATAGACTCTTTTTTTTAAGTTTGACACTCAACTTAAATTTTATGACATTAACAATAAAGAAGTGTGCAAATCAAGACTTTTCCAAGCTTTTACTAATAACGCCACTAATAGATTTTTATCTGCCACATAGAAGGAAAGACTGAAATTATCTATTATCTCCACAGAAAATACTACGAAGTCATTTTGTACAACAGAGTGGCCAAGTCATACACAGCTACAAGATGCAGAGAAATATCAACAAGCATTTAATACACATGTTAATTTTCTGAATTTTGTAATTTTGAAGTATTTCCTGACTATCGATTTAAATTATGTTATATTTATTTTTATCACTAGAAGTATTTTTTTCTTAATTATAGGCCTCTTATACTCTATGCTAAAAACTAATGTTGAAAGCCTAACCCGCATCATGTAACAATCAGACTGTATTTTTGGAAAAGGGCCTTTAAAAAGAAAACTAGGTTAAAATGAAATCATTAAGGTGGGTCTTACACCAATGTGACCAGTTTTCTTATTAAGAAAGGTACAGAGGAAAGGCAGTGGGAGGGCACAGCAAAGGGGCATCTGTCCAGCAGCCAAGGAGCAAGGACTCCACAGAAATAGCATGGACAGGTCTGGACCTCAGGCCTCTCGAGTCCAGAACTGGGAGATAATAAATGCTGGCTGTGCATCTCACCCAGCCATGGTACTTTCTTACAGCACCCCTTGAGAACTGATGAAATAATTCTTTGTTCAAGATTCTGTACTTTTAAATTCTTCTCACAGTTACAAAGTTCAGTCCTTTATGCCTCACAGAATCTAAACATGAACACATATAATTGTAAGCTCTATCCATCATTATTTAGAGCATTAACTATAATAGCGAAAGTCAATGTAGCTTTTTTTTTTTTTTTTTTTTTTTTGGATATAGGGGATCAAACTCAGGACCTTGCTCTGGTGAAGCATGTATGGTGCCCCTGCGCTAACTCCCCAGATTCTGGTCAATGCTGTTTTATTGGAAATCCTCAGTGTTTATACATATTTTATACTACAGTAACTAACTACCAAATATTTAATGGAGTTGAGTCAATTAACTAAAATCGTTACTTGTTTTCTGAAGTATTTACAAACTTACCATCTACATAGTCACAGTCTATAGACTTCTTGGACAAAATGCTAAAGAGTTCTGAAATATCAGTCCAAACTTTTTATTAAATTTCTAGTTTAGTAAATATCCTTTCTTTCACTTTAAATGTTAAAGAACTATAAGAGATAAGGTATAACCAAAAGAGTTGAGGACTGTGATTTCTAATTAATAGATCACATTTTCTTCTGTTTTCTAGAAAAGGAAGAAAGACTTTATAATCTACAAGTTAGCAAAATTGGGTTGGTAACTTGCTGTCTATGAAATGGGTTATCACGTGTAAAGTGGGATAATTATTTTTTCTCTGATCACTTCAATGGGTTCTTTTTTCAGTATCAAATGACACAACGAATGCAAATACATTAAATTTTTAACTATTCTTATATCAAAGTCAATGATAAAGTATTTGTCAGTGTGGACATAAAACTTCATTAGTCTCACACAATTAGGAGCTGAAGAGTTATATTAAAGTCCAATCTCTACAGCCAAAGATTAAGTGGTTCAGGTGCCTGTCTTGCAAATGCAAGATCCTGAGTCCAATTCCTTGATAACTTCTTACTAACAAAAAAAAAAAAATGTGCCCCTTGCAAATAGAACAGTAGATGAAGACCAGTGACAGGAGGGGGAGAGACAGAGAGAGAGCGGTGTGCCTGTGCCCGATTCTATGAATAGCCTGGTACTAGAACTCACAGAACTACCACAGAAGGCTGAACAGTCCTAGGCTTTTCACGGACCCACTTCACATTGCCATGCTTTCCCCAAATAAGGGCTTTCCAACTAAACTTGGCCTAGGCTCTCTTATTTGGCATTTGTCTTATCGGAATGCAACTTGACGTTCTATCCAAAGGCTGTAGGAATACAGTTTTGGATATTTAGTCTTTTAGTTAATCCTCCCTCGAGCCAGCTGTGATTTGCATCAATGGGATATGTGAACAGTATATGGGACACTCATTTTGTTTGACTGAGTCTAAATTTCACAGAGAAATGACCTGGATTTTAGAAGATATTTTATCATTTCCTTTCCCTTTGCCCCAAATTCTCCTGCAAATGTAAAAAGCCATGTTATATTTCTGGCACTGGGCACAACATTCACATTTATGGGTAAAATTATCCCGCTTTACAAAAGTGGTTATTACTGACTTCACTATCACTTTAAGTCTTTCCTCCCACTTGGGGATGTTCTCACAGTGCACTGAGGTTGTCCTGTCCCTCGCAGAGCTCAGCAGTCCTTTCTGAGGTTCAGGACTCTTGGTTAGATTCTGTTCTCTGTCATTCTGCTTAATTGTACCCCATGGCACCCCGATCACACCTCTCAACCTGCCAAGTGACTCATAACTGCTTGTCAGAAACAGACTCGCAGATAAAAAGTGGACACCTGGTCTGAAGTCCTCTATTATGAAAACTCCTAGGAAGTTTTCCTTGCAGACAAACATCTCAGGGCCTTACCATAAAAATAAGAATCAAGAAATAGTACATACAAGTACAAATTGCCAATGAGGAATGTGATCATAATGTATTCCTAAAATGTACCAATAAACTCAATTCATTCAAAAAATAAAAATAAAGTAATATGAATTTAAAAAAAAGAGAAGATTCTCAGCAGCGGAACACACGTACCTGCTAGAGGTCAGAAGAGAATCTGAATTAGGGTTTAAAGCAAGGTCTTAGGTTGCTAAACATTGGTGCGGGTTTTTGTTAAAATCCCTGTTGTTGTACCCAGGAGTAAGAGCCTGGGGGAAGTGGTCATAGCCAGACAACACAATCTCTGTCTGTCTCAGTTGCCTACAAATGGAAACATCAAGATCTACTTGAGATCTGCATGTACTTTCTGGGAGGACAAACAAATCTTCCATTCATTATTCACTTCAACCTCACAGTTACCAGGTCATCTTAAAGCAAAATCAGAGCACGTCTACTTGGCTGAAAGCATGGCAGCGGATTTGCCGCACACGTAAAATGGAAGGAATACCTTCTTTTGCATTCTCCTCTGCTGACTCCTTTCATTTTTGTAAATATCATATCCACAAAACTCATTCAAGTGTCCTTGAGTGGGGGTCTTTTTCATTCAGGTCTTAGAAGGGAGGGCCCGCTGCATCATGGACATTTGGCTTGAGGTCATCTCCTCAAAGATGCCTCCTATGCAGGCTAATTCAACCAGTCACCATCTCATATGAAAACATTTCCAAGGTAATTTAGAGCAAGAATAACTGCCTGAAATTATGCTCGATTGTCTCTCTTCTGAAAACAATTTTAGAATATACCATGCCTTTTCCCTGGTTATTGCTTGTTTTATTGGCTTTCCCAAAGAACTACCTGTTGATTATTTACCTTTTCTTTACTATCTTTAAATTATTTTTGACTTTTGTTAGTATTTATTTGTAGTACGTGATTATATTCACTGTTCAAAACTCATACACATATATAACACATTTTAATTCTTATTTTTCCCCTTTCCTCCATGCCCTTTCTTCTTCTACCATCAGGTTCATTTATTTACCTAAATCATATATGCAAATTAAAAACCAGACTAACAGGACATACAATGTGTGTAAGACAATTGTGCTAAATCAATGCACATTTTCAGATACATTATCCATGCTGGAATATAACTTTTAAGAAAGTAATTTATCCAGATTCTGAATCTAACCACACTGCTGAAAAACAGGAGTTGAAGATAATTTTTTAGATGAATGAACATATGGACAATGTGCTGCCATCTAATAAAATTATCTTCTTTTAACATTTGATTTTGTTTGTGTTTATGAAAGCTCATAAAAAGCTCTGGGCAAACTACTTCATATCTCTAAGTGCACTTCCTTTAACTGGAAAGCGAAAATCCTAACAATATCTACCTGAAACTGATGTGAGCCAATGCATGTTTAGCATAATACCTGACAAAAAGAATCAACATTTCATGAGACCAACTATTGCTTTTATTTATAGTCCTCATTACTAGCCTAAGCCTTGCTAAGTATAAGAATAATCCCTTATGTAGCTGTGACATTTTATAAGTCAAAAAGTACCTGCATATCTGTCATCACTTTTAGGGTCATGATTTTTCTTGTAGTTCGGTGCCTGAACTTCAGTAGACAGCAAAGAGGCTCAAGGGAGTGCTAGGATGCTTTGGCAGCAGAAGATGGGTGAAAACAAAACAGGGAGATGGAATAAGAAGTGGATACATGTATAGTAGAATGTAAGGCTTTGTTTTCCTGTCCGCATAGCACAAGCCTCGGTCACAACACTGCAGTTATTTGGATACTATTTTCACAATAGGTGACTCTGAAACCGGCACTTGCTCACTGACTTGCAAACACATCTTTACCAGGCACTTAGTACCTGCCAGGTATTGCTTGTTATAGATATATATAAAAGACCAGACAGAATTTCCTGCTTTTGTGATACTCTTAAAAGAAAGGAATAAAGAACAGGCATTCAAAATACATAATGTATTAGATGAGGATAATATTAAAGGGAAAAAATGAGTGGAGACAAGAGAGTGGGGAAGTTTTCTTCTAGTAAGTGGCATTTGAGTAGAGTTCTATAGGAAGGTAAGAAAACAGGTCACGTGGCTATGAGGGGGAGTCTTTCCCAACAAAAGGTAGAAGAAGGCAAAGGTCCGGCTGGCGTGATCCTGAACGGAGAGTGGCTGTGAAGAAGGAAGCTCAGGGGAGGTCGGAGAGCTGATGGCAGAGTGGACCCCAAGCTTTATATGCACAGTCACGGCTGTTCCTCAGCCTGAGGGGGAAAAGCCACGGCAGTGTTTGGGGTGGGAAAGTGAACTGATATGACTCACATGAGGTCACCGTGTGATGAGACAGAAGGGTTAGCAGAAGGTAAGAACAGAGCCACTGAGCAGCAGAAGGCAGCTGTGATGACCAGGTAGGACAGGGCCTGCTCCGCCCAGTACACAGCCAGCAACAATGACACAGTGGTCAAGTCATAGCCACACTTTCAAGGACAGATGGCAAAACCTGCTCTAGGAAAGAGGAGCGAACTTGTGCAGCAGATCTGAACTCCTGTAGGAGCTCAGTGACTATCAGTGGAGACAAGAACGACCATGTGTAATGGGTTGTCCTTGGGGTGGGGATGAGAAAGCGGTGTTTCCATCACTGGCCCTTGGGAATGGAACATGCTGAGTTCAACAGAGAAAAGAATCTCCAACTGGCTGCAGCAAAGGAAGCATAACAGAGATGTACGCTGGAAGGTCAAATGCAGTGATTCCAAGACTCCATTTAAATGGAAATGAATCTCCTAGTAATATGACTTGGCATGGGAAGGGTGAAAGAGACCAAGACTGGACATAACCGGAATAAAAAAAAAATCTGAAATAACATTAAAGCTCACCCAAACAGTTCACAGATTCTTGTCAATTGAATTAATGATTAATTAAATTATTCACCAGAAACATATGATAACTTAAAGGTATTAGGTCAAGTACTAAAGACATGAAACTAAATGGATGTGGTATTTTTCCCCAAAGATCAGATAGATGGACATATAACTTGATTAACATCAAATGTGATAAGCACATGTAGAACAATTGGCACCCCATACCCTGCTGGTGGGAAGATACATTCCTCTTCTGGACAGAGTTCGAGTATTCCTCCAGCACTTAACATGACAGCACGTTCACTCAGCAGTTCCACTACTCGGCCTCAGAGAAAATGTCTACACAGACATTAACAGTAGAATTATTCCTAACTGCTAAATGGTAGAAAAGCCTCAAATGCCATCAACTTATTAGGGGATAAATGCAGGGTAGTGTGCCTAAATAATATTATTTGGCAAGAAAAAAAATGAGTCCACTTATAAACTGAGGCATAGAGAGATCTAAAAAATGCTAGCTTAGAATCTAGTTGCAGAGGACTATGCACTGTATGATTCCAAATGTCTAGAATTGGTAAATATATAGATGTAGAATACAGCAGGTGAGTGGTTGTCTACAGGTGGAGAGTTTGGAGAAAATGGAACGTGACTACAAATGGACAAGGGGTTTCTTTATGGGCTGAGGAAATTAAGATGATGGCTTCAAAACTGTGAGAAATTTCTCTTACATGAGAAATTAATCATACATTTGAAATGCATAAAGTTTGTTAAATGCAAGTTAGCTCAATAATATGTTGCATAAGAAAAATATCCACAAGGGTGCATTTTATTATAAAGGAATAAAAAATGTAATGAAAAGGATCAGAAAATTAAGAAAATTCCATCACTTGTTTCAACAAAGTGCAGCTGAGGATTCAAGACCTACTGCATAACACAGAACAGTTAAGGGATGCCCAAGCACTCGTAATGTGAACTGAAATTTTGAAAAGGGCTTCTCAGAATTCACATAGTAAGTCAGGGAAGTTTTTCTACATACGATACACAGAACATCCACAGATAATGCACAGATAAATGGAAATGGATGAGTTTCAAACAAGCATTATTTACAGAAGAAAACAGCTAGTGATTAGCATGGTCCTGATTCTCTCCGCCCAGGATGCCTTCCTGATATCTCCAATACTTATTTTCCCACGTTTGCAGTGACCAACAGCATACCAATTGTTCCCCTGTAAGACTATTCTGTGGATGCAGTGGGGAGCAGGGTTGAGAATCAGGTTTTCTAGACATTCTTCCTGGCACATATCTTCATACCAGCACTTTGGGAGACCAAGACAGGAAGATTGCAAACTCAGCTCAGTCAGTTTAAATGCAAGAACTTGTCCCAAAATTAAAAAGGTATGCGGATATACTTCTGAAAAAGAAGGGCACAAAATAGTAGGGGGTTGTTTCTTATGACAAAAATTCTGAATATCGTGCTCTATAGTTTGGATGTGACATGCCCCTCCATAGCTCTCATGTTTAAGACTTAGTCCACACAGTAAGTTGCAAATGTGAAGCTGGAAAGCCTTTCAGTGTTGGGAAGCGTGGGAGATCTTTAGGTCATTGGCAACATCCCCTTGAAAGAGACTGAACTTGCTTTTCTCTTCCTTTCTTTTTTTTTTTTTTTTAAATTTTT
>PVIR01000470.1:150103-176608 GCA_004026965.1 Petromus typicus
TCCTCCTGCCTCTGCCTCCCGAGTGCTGGGATTACAGGCGTGAGCCACCACGCCCGGCACTGTGGTATGTGGTACTGGTTGCTGCTGGGTGTGGGTCTCCACACCCAGTATTGTTATGTGGTTACCGGGGAATCGAACCCGGGTCCTTGCGCTTGTGAGACAGGCGCCGGAACCACTGAGCTAACTCCCCGGCCCCTTCCTTTCTTTTTCTTATGGAGGCCACAAGGTGAGCACTTTGCTTTGCCATGTGCTCCCTACACCTATGTGCATATACTGCCTCTCACCATAGCAATGAGGCCAATGACCATGGACCAAACACTCCAAAACTGTGAAGCAAAGTAAACTTGTCCTCTGTCAGGTGATCACCTGAGTTATTTGTTAAAATACAGAAAGATGACTGACATGCCGTCCAAGTTTACACCGAGGACTGAATGTGGACACCACAAAAAATGAGGCCTAGGTAATTGATAGATCTATAAACAATATATATCGAACACACCTACCTGTTAGTCTTTCATTTCATATAACCTCTAAATGCACATCAAAAAGAGGGTTTCTGGGGTTCGTGATTTAGCTCAGTGGTTCTGGCGCCTGCCTTGCAAGGGCAAGGGCCCAGGTTCAATCCCTGGTAACCACATACAACAAGGCCGGGCCTGGAGACTCACGCCAGGTGGCAATCAGAACGACATACCACAGTGCCGGGCATGGTGGTTCACACCTGTAACACTCAAGAGGTGGAGGCAGGAGGATTGCTGTGAGTTCAAGGTTGAGCTCGGGGTCAGCCTGAACTACAAAAACTATAAGATCCTGTGTCAGAGAGAGAGAGAGAGAGAGTTTCTGTATTGAGGAGGTAAAAATGTCAAATATCTATAAAGACTGAATAAAAGGGGCCTGTTATCTTGAATTTAGATTTAGAGTATAATTTCAACTCCTTAACTCTTGATATAATGTTGACTGACTCTTGGGTTTTGAATAACATTAAAATTGATATGTTTTGGAAATACAGCTCTAAAGTTCTATTCTCTAGATGACTGGGCCCAATGAATATTTTATGTTTGTACAATTGTGTGGTTTAGAACACAGAAAGTTAGAACACAGACAGCCTGGAGTGGAGGGCAGTGTTGCAGAAAAGAAGGAGTACTGCACTGATCTTAGAGGGGAGAACTGAATTCTATGCCTGGTGTCTACTATTAGAATATTAGAAATACTGCCTCTGAATACGTGGGAATTTTGCCATATACACAAGTGTTTTGTATATTTATGATATTGGAAAATTTTATTGAAATGAAATATAATATATGGCATGTTATTTTACATTTAAAATATGTAAGTAGCATTTTAAATATGCGACTCTGTGAAATAAACCACACTGTATTTTCTACAGAACACTCCTTGAATTTCAAGGCCAAAACAAAGCAAGTACCATTGCTAAAAATATTTCAAAATGTTGGATTTTCCATCTTTCAGAAAACCAGAGGTAAAATAACGAGAAAATTTCTGACTGTTGGACAGTGACTTTGGAAAACGTACATTTAATTGTGACTACCAGAAACCTCCTAATACTCTAGACAGAAAGCATTTCAAAGTGCTCATACTCATTACCGATGTTTTTACATAAATAATGGTTAAGTATCTGATGCTCCAGAAAACAAAACAAAACAGAAAAACCAAAAAACCACAATTCTATTCCTTCCTCTGAAGTAGGAAGATATGAGTCCTTTCAGATGGCTTAGAAGCAAATGTGATTGCCAACGGGATATGCTACTAAGGCAGGTAGTTACTTTGCTGTGAAGTTGAAATAAACTAAGAACAAAAATCTAACAGAAGGAAGTTCTCTGTTTTCAAAAACCAAAAAGCAGGATAACCCTTCAAGATTATCAGAAAGTTTAGTTAAAAGTATTCATTTGATCAAATACAGTAAAATAACTAGAAATGCAGAGTATTTTAAATGCCGCAATAGGTATATAAAAAAGTTTGGATGAATAAATAACACAGACACTTCTTAGTGTACAAAGAATACAAAGAAATGTTTAAAGTTGAGAGAGAGAGAGAGAGAGAGAGAGAAGGAGGCATGTCAGAGTCATGCAGAACCTAAGATGAAGTCTTTACAGTGCAATTGGAGCAATGTTCTATTATTGAGACTGCACGGAAGTGAATACAGAGGAATGAACAAGGAGAGAAGGGAAATGAGGCAGTGTCATTGTTACACCTTTGAAAGATCATTCCTCCTGACCGTATCTCCCTTAAATTGCTCCGCAGCAATATGGAAAAGAAGAGGCTTCCACTCAAGCGTGTCCCCCACCAAGTACACACATCTTTCCATTTGGGTAGCGTCTCCAAGACCAGGTTTCTTCATGGAGCAGACACAACCTAATGACTCAGTAGGTGGTTTCTATACCCAACAGTTTCACAAGGCCAGCCAAAGAGGCAGTGAGTGCTTCTTATGTATTTCAGTTTACAATCTTCAAACTTGCAGAATAACAATCTTTCCAATTATGGAGCTGATCTTTCAAGTTCAGGAAGTTGATGCATAAACTCTTAGCCATAAAGGAAACAAAAAATCAAGTGAAGAATTTGTAGATGAAATGATCAAGTAGAAAAGCCACTGGAATCTTTTTTTTTTTTTTTTTTTAGGTTTTTGGAGACAGGGTCTCACTTTGTGGTTCAGGCTGGCCCTGAGCTCAGCCTCAAACTCACGTCACAGCAATCCTCCTGCCTCTGCCTCCCGAGTGCTGGGATTACAGGCGTGAGCCACCACGCCCGGCACTGTGGTATGTGGTACTGGTTGCTGCTGGGTGTGGGTCTCCACACCCAGTATTGTTATGTGGTTAGCGGGGAATCGAACCCGGGTCCCTGCGCTTGCGAGACAGGCGCTGGAACCACTGAGCTAACTCCCCGGCCCCCGCCACTGGAATCTTAATGAAGCTAGTAAAATAGGTTTAACCGGGTCACAGGACACAAGGTGAATATATACATACGTTTATATTCCTGTATGCTGATAACATTGCAAATTGGAACTTTTAAATGCCATTGACAATGGCATCCAAAAATATGAAATGCTTAGGGATAAACTAAAATTATTCATGATTATTATACTAATAGTAATAAATTATGGAACTAAGAAATACATGAAATATTATCCAGATACTTTGAATACTGATTAGATAATATGACAGTGCTTGTATTATTATTATGGTCACTAAATCCATTGATGGAGCAGGGTCTGAAGCAGAAATTATGATTTATGTCAGGAGAATAAAAGAAATTTCTTTAAGCTTATTTATTATGAATGTATTATGTATAGTGTTATGTTAGTTACTCCAGGGAATGCAAAGTTTTGAGATAACATCTGTCCCTTAAAAGTGAGTCTTATGTACGCCACTGTACATAAATAACTGTAATATCATCAAACTGTGAAAACTTCCAGAAGAGATGATGAAATAATCCGCAATGAAGATTTCTAAGGGGATAAATTTTCATGAAAGGGATTGACACTAGCTGGGCCCTCTTGGCTCACATACAGATGTGTGAATGTTTTCTGTATCTGCAGGATGACAAGAAAGCACTGCGGGAGGACCTCAGCCTGCAAAGCTATAAGGAGGAGAACTAAAGAGGAAAACAGCTTATGAGCTCGAAGCTAGGACATTCAAAGGGAAGATGGACTAGAAAGTCCATCGGGAGTTTCAACACATTCCATAAATGGAAGACGCCACCCTCTTCCACCCTCCTTTCTTTCTTTTTCTTTCTTTCTTTTCTTTCTTTTTTTCTTTTCTTTTCTTTTCTTTTCTTTTCTTTTCTTTCTTTCTTTCTTTCTTTCTTCTTTCTTTCTTTCCTTCCTTTTTACCACTCTGGCTTCTTCCCTTCTTCTTTTTCTTTCCTTTTATCCCTAACCTTTTTCTTCCTCTCTTTCTTTCATTTCTTCTTTTCTCCTCTTCTTTCTCTATCTCCCTCTCATTTTTTTCCTTTGTCTTCCTCTGCTGTTCTTCTTCCTTCTTTCACTATTTCTTCTCCTTTTTTCTTCATCCCTGTCTTTCTCTGCTCTCTTCCAAGGACAGTAACAGATTGCCCCATAAAGATAAGCCCTGACCGGGGAGTTAGCTCAGTGGTTCTGGCGCCTGTCTTGCAAGCGCAAGGACCCGGGTTTGATTCCCTGGTAACCACATAACAATACTGGGTGTGGAGACCCACACCCAGCAGCAACCAGTACCACATACCACATACCACAGTGCCGGGCGTGGTGGCTCACGCCTGTCATCCCAGCACTCGGGAGGCAGAGGCAGGAGGATTGTGATGTGAGTTGGAGGCTGAGCTCAGGGCCAGCCTGAACCACAAAGCGAGACCCTGTCTCAAAAAACCTAAAAAAAAAAAAAAAAAAGATAAGCCCTGAGGTGTGGGGCTGGGGACTCAATCCAGGCCTGACTCACATTCACACCCCCCTTTTCATTTTTCCTTTTGAGCTCGGGTCTTGCTAAACCCAGGTTTAAGTAAAACTTGTGATCCACATGCCTCAGATATGCATCAATACACCCAACCGGCTGAAATATTCTTATTACCTGGGAAAAAAAGGAGTTACTAACAAGGACAAAGCTGTGCTATAAAAAGACTGGCTCAACAATGTGCATATGAGGAATGAGTGTAGAGGCTGGGGACAGAAAAAGACATTAATTAAAAGGTCTTTTCAGTGGAAAAATGAGAACAGAAATAAAGGGGTGTAATAAATATGGTGTAAATACCATATTATTTCTCTAGTGTGAGAAAGTGAAACTATAAGTGAGTTCCAAAATGCATAATAGGGTTTTTTTTAGTTTTTTGAGACAAGATCTCACCTCGTAGCTCCAGCTGGTCCTGAACTCAGCAATCCTCCTGCCTCTGCCTCCCAAGTTCTGGGATTACAGGTATGAGCCATCACACCTAGCATTGTATTATGTACTGATTGCTGGTGAGCATGAGGCATCACACCCAGAATTGTAGGTGGTTATTGGAGATCGAAATGGGGACCTTGTGCTTTCAAGGCAGGCACTGAAACCACGAAGCTAAATCTCCGGCCCTTATAGGTATTTTAAAATGGGAAGTAAATCTTCAAAACGTAAGAAGAACAGGCAGGGGATGGAGAAGGGGAAAATGAAGAAGGAAAAAAGAACAAAAATGGAATCAAAGTTTATGCACACAGGCCAAAGAGGCTGCAAAGGCAGGGCAGGGGAATGGGAAATCATAAGAAGATATATCACGTTCAGGTACAAATTCTCAGTGTGAGTGTGATCACAATGCAAACCTAAAATGTACCAATAAACTCAATTTTTTTAAAAAAGGCAAGAAAATAGATTTGGGACATAGTGTAATCAAAAAGAATGTAGGTACAACTGATATGTGGGCCAATGGGGACCAGAACCCCCACTTCAAGCCTTAATGGGTTCCGCTCTGGGTGCTGACGAAGCCTGGGACATCAGGCTCATGTGGAGCTCCTGCCACCCAGACACTAGACCATGCAAACATCTGGTGAACTGTAATAGGATTGGAATAGTGACCATGTTCAGAAGATCCAACCTGGACTCTGGATCTCCAGGAACTTGACCTCTGGCCTCAGGTGAAGAATGATTCATCACTGAGCTTTTGAACTTGGTTGGTAAGAACCAAACCTTCCATGGGTACAATATCTATTAAGCAATGTGAAAATTGACAAGTTCTGTGCAAAGAATCATTACTAACATTACTGCCACAGGACTGCTCAAGTAATCTCTTGTATTCTCCCTCTTCACCTGTGATCAGGTATAGACAAAGGACTTGAGGTATATGAAGGTATCCATCTCTCTGCCTGTTCTCACAATGCTTCTTTTTTGTCACTCTAATGCTAAAATTGAGATGTTTAGCACAGATGTTACCATAAGATGATCCTGCTAGATGATCCATTCAACTGCTAGTAATTCTCTGCAGTGCACCCAATGTACATGTTGAAAACTTAAAATATCCCAATTTCAGTGGGATGTATAAAATGCTACTATATCAACACTCTTGACTATTGTTTTAATCTTAGCAAAAATTACAGTCTATGAGTTTCTTTCTCAAGGACTCGAACAGTTCCTCTTCTCTGAATCACAAAATTCCCCCTCTGCCAATCTCAAAGTTTTATGAAAAGCAATGATTTGCTCTCACCCGAGAGCAAAAAGACTTTGTGTTACATTTACTGTTAGGAGGTGTGTTGATCATTAAGTTCCCATCATTCTTAATAACTTTCCAAAGAACTTGAATGATAAGTGGGGTTAAAGCTGAACATGATCTCTGCTTGGAGTGGAGTGGGTTCTAAAGCTTGTTTAATGGTACACAGCACCAGCACTAGTGGGTGCATCTGGGTCCCCAGAATAAAGTGGAGACTAGCTAGCTAGATTAGCCCCAGCTTCATGATAAGGAAATGGCACTAAAGTTGCATTTGATAGCCTTTAAACAAACAATACAGAAAACACACATTCTGTTTCACAGGACAGTGAAGATAATGTATAGGGCAAACTTCCTGTGGATAACATAGGGATGTAGAATTAAAACTTGCATTTGAAAATCTACACAAAGATTCTACTGTATCTTAACAAGGATTTGCAGTAAGAAAGGAACATTTCTCCTCTATAAAGACTTGCTTATAACAATATTTTTCAAGGAACTCAACGCAGATGTTACAGGAAACACATTATGACCTACTGTAGCATGCAAATTCACGGCTCAGCACATTACGGGAACACAAATATACTCCTTCTTGCTCTTCATTTTTAAGACTACAGTGTAGAAAAATTAAAGCAGCTAACCTGAAATATAAGCAAGATGTATTTTTACTTTCTTGAAAACTTTTTCTTCAGTGAGTCTGATATGAAATTTTCCAGAAATCCTCAGAATGATAAAAGATTATTTTTTTAAAGTACATAAAGGTAGGCTTTTTGTTGGTGACCATAAAATAAAGAAATAAAGAAAGCCAGTAGAAAAGCCGAGTGGCCCTCACTTGGCCATTATTCAGCCCTTGGAAATTTCCAAGCACTTTGCAATCATTAATTAATTAGCGATGATGATGTTTCACTTTGCTGAGTTTGAAAGCACGGCACACAGAGGTCTAGTGGTTTTCCTCAAATTGAAAGAGGAATGTCAAGGAGGAAATGGGACAAATTGAGGAGGAACTTGTTCCTCAGCCTTGCAGTCCTGCCAGTAAGCCTCACAAAGCCAATACAGAAATAGGAGGGTCCTCTGTGTGGAGGTGCAGTTGAGTGCAGCAGGATTCCCCTCAAAGATCAACTGTGAAAGAGCCCACGTCATCGGCCAGCGCCCGAACATACACAGAATATGATCTGCAACTGTCTGTCCAAATAGCAACTTCTAACCATTTGCCTTAAAAATCACAGCACAAAGGTACATAACCTGATCTTCATTTTTTACATGTTCCACTGGATGCGATGTGAAAACACATGATATTGTTGAAAAGTATACATTTCAAAATGTTTAAAGTGAGATGGAATCTGTAAGTCCTGAAATAATGGAGTAAATCGTTTTGGATAATTATCTTACTCAAATAGGAACAAAATATAGTGGCCTGGCTTCTGGTGAGTATATCACAGAATTCTATCTATCGCTTGAGTGATTGACAGTAGTCTGGTGAGCATAGACCCAACACTAACAGTGCAGCTGAACTGAGCACCTCAGAGGCAGCCTTTGCAACGAGCGTGCTCCTTCCCAGACCAATGGAGTGTCTCCAAATGTTGACCATGACTATCTAGAGCATTTTGTGTAGAACTGGACATCAGGGCATGTGAAGAAAGGCTCTGTGCTTCTCACCAAATCACTCCCTCTATGTTGACATGTGTTTGCTTTCGCTCATGTCCAGCTCCACGTCTGGGGTAACAGCGCCCCCAAGGAAACTCACAGATCATCTCTGTCTTGCCCTTCAGAATATCTCTTAGTTATGCTTCCAGGGAGCCCACTTTGGCCAAGCAAGAACTGCTTTCCTGATAAAACACACACGTTGAGAGCAACTGTCCCAACCGAAACTTTGGCTGTAATCTGAATCACCTGCAATTGTACAGGTGATGTAAAGTTAAGCAAGCAATGTTCCTACTACCTTCACAGTGGTCTCTCCATGATATTTACACAAGGAAAAGCTGCGTGGCATCTCCACTTCAGACAAACACAAACTTTTTCTTTTTTTTACTAAATATTTCTTTTCACAGACACTGTAGAAACAGAGCACGCTGCAAAATTTACTTGGAATTGTTAAATGGAATCTTTACAGTGGAACATGATCATAGCTGGCATATTTGTCATATTACTGAGATTACTCCTAGTAAAAGGGATATTTCTTGAGTAATTTCTGATACCTAGAAGTGAAGTGGAGCTGAACTTCACTTTAATCTTGAAGATGATATTAGTATTAGATGTAATTATTTGGTCTGAGAAGAGGAAAATTGCTCATTGTCTTGAAAACATTATAGCCAGGATCAGAAAAGAGACTTAAAAGAATCCTACATACAGAAGAGCAGATAAGCTATTGAGAATTCAGAAAGAAACAAGTATTAGAGAACAAACAGAGAAATTAATAAATACCATTGGGTAATAACCCTAAACATAAGTTGCCTATGAGTCTCCTATTAAAAGACAGACTGCTATGCATAGTGCACACCTGCGATCCCAGCGCAGTGTGACGGGCACAGATGAGGTGAGGAATTCCGAACCTCTTTACACAGAGCACGTGGAGCACCACCGTTATACCCCAAGGAGCCCGATGTTCATTCGGAGCTCCGTGGAGGAAGCAGAGATTGCCATTCAAGGCTGTTTTGTAATCTCTTACATGAATAACCTTGTTAAAAATATGGAAAGAATTTAAAAACACACAGTCCAACCTCACAGTCATTACCTTTACATCAATCAAAGGTTCTCAAACATCGGATATCGGATAGATCTAACTACGAGAAGGAGGCCTTAGCTGCTTCAGTTTCTTCATTTGACTTTTGCCAAGAATTTCTCAAGGATTCTCTTGCCATGATTGAGGGAGCAGGGATGGGTTTGTTCAAGTACAAATGGAAGATGTGAACTGTACTGAATGCCTTTTAAACTTTTATAATGTATTTTATTAACTTAGTACAACCAAAATATTAGTTCAATATAAAAGGATGGTAAAAAATTATTCAGAAGATATTCCTTCTGGTACTAAGTCTTCATAATCTGAAGCACACTCCAATCTTGGAGTGCAGATCAATTTGGATAGTAATTGTCTATTAGAAATACTTTGATGGGTAATTAGAGTTCATAAAATCAATAGGTTAAATACAGAATGATATACCCACATTGTTCCAACTCAATATAAATTTTCTTCTAACACAGTCATAGGTACCAGTGTTTTAAGTTTACATATTAATTAAAATCCAGTGTACTTTAATGTACAATATTATACTTTATGTAGTCAGGGAAGTAACTGAGTGTGTTGGCTTATAAGGCATACAGTACTGACAAGCCAAAAACCATGCGGTAACCATCATTCATTAGGAATTTTCATACGCTGATTAACAATGTGAAAGGCTTAGTTTTCCTGGAGGAAAGTACGCATAGAAATGAGGAAACAGCACACCACTCCCCTCACACAGCTACTTCACAGCGGAACTGTCCAATGCATCGGCCTCACTGCTCTGCTCTGGGTATCTCTGGCCTCCTAACCCCTCAGCCACTTGTTCTAGCGCAGGATTACTGCGGCATTAACATGACTGGGGCTCTGACAGCAGCTCACCTGACAAGTACCCGTCACACCTCTCACGTACACAGGGAAAATGCCCTGTGTTTGCTAAAGCGGAAGGCGGTGCGCACTTTTTTATCATCTAAGCCAGTCCGACACCTACGAGACGCTGCTTCTGCACAGAAGGATGCTTTGTTCAACACGTGCATGATAGGTAAATTACCTTCCCTCCCTTGCCCCAAACATATTTTCTTGCTATGCGAAGACTCATACGCCTCGCTGGAAGAGAATTTCTCAAAACTGAGGGAGCTGCACTTGATAATAAACAGTAGCTATATCAGAGGTGCATCTGCAAATAGGACCTGTGTTTTCTCCCGCTTCACTTGTGTTTCCTGAACCTGTGTTTGTCAGCAGAATGAAGAGAAGCGCACACAGTACTGCCTTTGCTCCGCTTTCCGGAGAATTCAGACTAAGCTAAGCACTCTGCCTCCCCACAGCCCCAGGACGTCTTACCTTCGGCTGCAGGGGCGGAGCACAGGGAGCCGCCACCGGGTCGGTGATGTAGGTCTTCTTGGGCCCAGTGGACGGATACACGCCGGCAGCGTTCTGAGCCGCGGCCGCAGGAGGAGCGTATCCGGGTTCTCGCTTCCAGGCATTTGGGTGCCCCTGTTGGCCGTAGGCAGGATCGGAGTCGTTTCTGCCCGCATACCCTGGCCCTGCCACATAGTAGGGATCATAAGCGCGTCCCTGGTTGGAGGCATAACCGTAGGCAGGCTCAGGCTGAAGTCCCGGTGGTGGGGCATACGCATACTCTGGGCCTCCTCGGGCTGAAGGAGGTGGGCACTGCCCAGGGACAGGCACTGGCTGAGTGCTGTAGCCATGGGGCCCGGAGCCGTACATCTGTCCGGAGGAGGGGCCAGCCGTGTAGTGAGGGCTGGGCTGGGCCGACTTCACTTGCACATTAAAGGTAGGTCTGGAAGGGGTGGACGCTGTGGTGTAGGAGGCTGGGACTGGCTGAGGCTGCGGCTTGAGAGTTCCGATGGGAGCCACCGGGATAGGTCCCGCCTGGGGCGTAACCTGAGGCTTCACTGTGGACTTTTTGGTTGCCGTGAGAGGGGGCTGGTTTGGGATGACCATTCTTTTATGTCCTGTGACAGGGGTGGCGACTGGAGAAGGTGTTGAAATTGCGAAGCCCTAAAGTAGGAGAGGGAGGGAGGGAGAGAGAGAGAGAGAGAGAGAGAGAGAGAGAGAATGGTTTACTACCAGTAAAGCAAAATGAAAACACACTACTGAAGAAATATTAACAACAGCTAATTATTACTCATGCCTTAATACAGTAAACAAAGATAAGGTTCGTTCTGCCCTCAAAGAAGTCAGACTAACATAAAGCACCAGTTGTATGTCTGTGCACTGAGAGTAAACAATTGTAAAAGAAAAAGAATAAAATACGCCATTTAAAATAAAGCTTAAACTAAACCAGTGATATATATGTATATTTAAAACCACAAAATGCTGATGAAAATATCCCCTACACACACACAAATGGAAACACACCTTTGTAAGTGGAATGGTAGACACAGTGTTGATACAAACATTCAACTATGAGTTCAACTATGAAAGTAATCTGCAGATTTATGGCAGTAACCCTAGAAATTCACATGACATTTTTTAGAGAATTAGAAAAATGATTTTAAAATTCATACAGAATCACCAAAGAGCATTACTAGCTAAAGCACTATTAACAAGGACGAACAAAGCTGTGGTACTCCAATTCCTCATTTCAAAATATATGACAAAGCTACAATAATCAAAGCATTTGCAATGTAGGCATGAAAAGACACAGATATGAATGTAGTAGAACGAAGACCCCAGGAACAAATACATAAATAAATCTGACTGCTCACCCTGAGGATGTGAGAATGTAAACCAGTATTCATTCTTTTGAATGAACATTACTGAGAAAAATGGATATCCACAACCAAAGGAAAAAGACTGGATGCTTACCCTCCAAATCAACTAAACTCAGATAAAGACAATTCAGAGATAATGCTTCTCCAGATTTGGCAACAATTTTCTAGATGTGACATCAGCAGGCAATAGCAAAAATAGACAATTAGGCTTATATCAAACTTAGAAGCTCTGTATAGCAAAGGAAACAATAAATTGTAGAGACAAATTATAAGAAAGGAGAGAATATGTAAAGATAATATATCCATTAAAAGGTTACATCAGGAAGGTTATACCAACAACACTAAAAACAGTTTTTTTTAAAAAAAGTCAATAGTTAAATGCAAAAATAAACATCCTCATAGGAAAACTAGCTAAGGTTTGAAACATACACTTTTCTAACAGACACTATAATACCAACAAGTGTACAGAACATAGTCAGTGTTACTTAGTATGAAAACTTGCAGATCAAAACCACACGGAGATATAACGCCTGGAGCATCAGGATATGTAGCATTTAAAACAAAGCAAAACTAAAAATAATAGGGAGTTGGAAGCCTTGTAAATATTAGTAGAGATACAATGTGAGGCAGTCCTCAAAGAAAGTAGTATGGGAGCTCCTCAAGTAATTGAAAATAGAATCATTATATGAACCAGCAATATCCCTCATGGGTGTTTATCCAAAACAATGAACATCAAGATCTCAAAGAGGTATCGGCTCACTGTTCATGGCAGCACGGTACACATGAGCCAAGATAAGGAAACAAATTACATGTGCATCAACAGAGGAAGGGGAAAAACAAACATGTCATGTGCACACCGTGGAAGACTTTGCAGCCCTAAAACATAAGAAGACTCTGCAACATTCAGCAACTTGGATGATAGATATAGAGATACTCATTTAGGGGCAGCAACAATACAGGTCTATCCAAACAAGAGTTGTCATATTCCCAATGCTTATTCAATACTGGAAGTGATTTCTCTCAAATGCATTTGAAATCCCATTACTTTACTATGGAAAATTCAACAACGGATTAGTTGAAAATTGACTTCACACCTACTTCTTCCACCTGTTCTGAAGAATCACACGTCAGGGCCCCCCACTCACACTGACTTTCATTCCTAGCCAGCAGGCCAAGCTTGCTCACATCTCAGAGATTACACCCATGGACTTCCTCAGTTCTCTGTGGATTTTGTGTCCGGTTAACTCTTAGGAATCTCTAAAATCTTAACCTCAGTGTCAGATTCCTAAGCTAACTTTGCCTGACTTTTCCTGCTTGGTGAGTGCTCTTTGCTCTCCACTTTCTATATGTAAAGGTTTGCCAATGTCTGCTTCCAACAGGGAGGAAAGGGGTCCCTTCCACTGCTTGATGCCTTCGTAATGGCTCTATCACATAGCATTTGAACAGTGGTGCAGCATTCAAGCAGTATGTAATAGATAAATGTCTCTCAAAAAATGTCTCTTTTGACAGACTAACACTAACCAAAACATATGCGCTAATCCTAATGCAATGTGCACTATTGACTTATCAAGAAACTATATGATAAATTTAATGCATGCTTCATTGCAGTAATATCATTAATTTCCTCCTTCCTCTAAATCATTGAATAATTTTACTTTGGGATTTTATTACTACTGTTGTTTCTGCCAGGAACATCTGAGGTGCTTATTTTCATTTTCTTGGTTAGATTATGGAAGTTCTACTTGAAGCCAATAATTAAAGGATACATTTTAAATAACTTATCAGGAAAGGAAAGACACTAATGCATTTTGAATATTTTTTATTATGCATCTGAAGCAAAATATCTTTGAATCAACCAGAAAATAACCACAATATACCAAACCTCAGAAATTTAAAACAAATCACTTACTTAGTACAAATTTATTGAAAATCTACGAGTCACTGAACCAGCTACCAGGGTAGCAGAGGAGTTACAGTACTCAGAAAATTTATACTTATTCAGTATTTTGTTAAAAAAAATGTAATGTGGTAAGAAAAACGATTTCTACTGGAAGTCTTCTAAAGTAAAAGAAGAAGGGTCCACAAAAGTGAAAAGCTACATTTAATCATCAGTATAGAGCTAAAACTCTTGCATCCTATTTAAACCTCAGGTCTATAGGAATACAGAGAACTGCACAGAATGTTAAAAGTCAGTGTGTTCAGTGAAAACTCAGAATGTAAAATCAGTCATGTGGACAATATGATTGAAGCTACCTAGGATGATATTTCCATATGACAAGGAAAGAGAAATACATAGAAAGGGTGGGGCTGATTTGTTAGATTATGACCATGAATATTTCCATTCCAACTGTACTTTCGTGACAAATATTTCATGTTATTGGAGAAGAACTGATAAAATATTTTTCGATTAAGTTATCCACATAATATGTTTATTCTTGAGTCAGGAAACACAAAAGAAATAGTAAGAACCTAATAAGTAGCTTAAAATTTCTGTAACAATTGCAAACACATATAGCATTTGCTTCATGGAGACACTCTGTGTCAAATATATTTTAGGTATGATCATCATGAATATTCTTAACATAGGAATACTAGTGTCCCCACTTTGCAGATGAAGATAGTGAAGCACAGAGAATGTAAGTAACTTCCCAGGTCACCAAATAGCAGGACATAAGAACAGGGGCCAAGTCCAGGTAGTCTGATTCCACAGTTTGTGGTTTTAAAGATAATTCTTCAAACAATTACAGAGTCAAACAGACTCTACGCTTAAAAGATACTTTCAGTTCATCTATAGTTTTTGTTTTTGTTGTTGTTTTTTGTTTTGTTCTTTTAAAGAAATGTAAGACAGGGCCAGGGATTCAGCTCAGTGGTTCTGGTGCCTGCCTTGCAGGCACAAGGGTCCGAGTTCAATCCCCAGCAACCACATACAACAATGCTCTGTATGGAGACTCATGCCCACCAGCAATCAGTACCACATACTACAGTGCTGAGTGCAGTGGTTCATTCCCACAATCTCAACACTTGGGAGGCAGAAGCTGAAGGATTGCTATGAGTTCAAGGCTTGTTTGGGCTACATAGTGAGCTCAGGGCCAGCCTGAGCTATAAAGCAAGACCCTGTCTCAAAAAAGAAAAGAAAAAAGTAAGACAAAGATGTGGATAAGGAAAAAAATCTCTTTCCTCTAACAAAAATAATGAAATATATGAGGCAAAGACCAGCATTGATGCCGCATGTCAATAACTGGGAAAGAAAGGCTCAATGCAGACTGTGTGAGGCTGAAGGGTCAGCACCTCGCCAAAGTGCAGGCGCCTCCGGTGCCACTGAGCACCACCCATGGACTATGAATCCAATATTTCTCCTCAGACTTTAAGGTTTGCTCAGGATGTTGTTTATTTATGAGCACTGGGAAGCTAGGGAATTCCTGCAGGCCCAGTGTAGGGCTTGAGATGCACTGTGCCACTTTCTGAGTCAGAAACACTGGCAAAGTGGAAATATCATGACGAAGGGTAAGGACTGCAACTCAAGGATTGTGCACTAGCTGCTGCTGAGGCCGAGGGCTCAGATGAATCCATATGCTTCCTGCCCTTCAAACACCGTTCCTCTGTAAGGCAGATATTCTGACAGCAAAATGGTGGTAGCTCCAGAACACAATCAGAGTATTATAATGAGTACAATGTTCAGTGATTCCATTACTAGAGGTGCCTACCAAGTAGTACTTAACAAAGATAATAGGAAGTAGGGAAGCAGATCTTTCCCAACTGGAAGGAGACCAAGAGCTGCGGAAAGTAGAGAAGGAGGGGAGGGAAGGGGGATTAAAAAGCACCTACGATGTGTTATGTACATGTATGAGCTGCACATCTGGATGTAAACATTATGTACTGTAAACATGTACTAATTAAAGAGTAAATAATAGCTGCATAAAGAAATGAATAGGCTTAGTTTCTGAATTTGTACAATAAGAAAAAAATTCAGGGCCTAGCTGTTTTAGTTATAAAGCAATGCCTCATTTGTTACCGCTTTGGGCTCAAAGCAAAAATTACTTCATTATTTTCTCCTGATCTGGAATGGGAAAATGGCACAATTTTGTTTTCTTGAATTTCTTTCCTAGTTTCCTTCCATGATCCAGGGCTTAGTACCAGTGATTGATTCCTCACTGAGCACTCTCAAATTCCCTACTTAATAGACGATGCCACAAAACAGAGAACAACCTAGGAACATCAGTGCATTGCCTGTGAATATCCTCCTTTGCAGATGCACATCTCGAGCCTGGCTCATAGTAAAATGATGTAGGTTCTTTGTGTACAAATTACTAAAGACCCACCTGCTCGAGGGGCTAAACTCCAGAAACTATGAGAAGAACCAATGATCCTATCAAAGCCAGCGTTCAGAAGCACATGTGCTAATGGTTACTTCAGCAGAACAGTCTCTTACTCGGAACTGAGGGCTGTAAGCAGTCAGGGGGATTACTCCAAGTGACTGCTCCAGACCTGTGCATGAATTAGAGGTCATACTCTGTTAGTATTTGTTTCTATGAAACATTACTGTGCAAGTTATCCTGCATTAATTTGATGATAAGCATTAAGAACCTAATACTACTGCTACCTCTTAGAGCAGTAAATTCATTTCTAGAAATTTAGGCTGAGGAGATATCCACCTATGGTCTACATGCTTAGTTTCAAGACATGGTCACCAGACTATAGTTTATAAAAATGAATGTTATGAGGAATTTCAATAGCCATACTGTGATTTTTTTAAAGCAAAGTAGAGTTTATATAGAAGAATGATATAGAGCCATTAAATCTCATGGATTTTTGTTTTTTGAGACAGGTTTTGGCTTGGTAGTCCAGGCTGGCCTTAAACTTGGGGAAATTCTCCTGCTTCTACCTTCTTAGTGCTGTGGCTCAGGCATGCACCACCACAGACAATTTGAAAACATTTTAGAACATACAAATAATCAAAAAGTTCTGCTTATGCATTTACATCTAGAAAATTAAGAACCTGACGCAAATATTCATAACCATGTTCACAGAACATAGCAGTATTACCTCTGGGAGTGCCAAGAAAGAGGTAGCTTTAGTGTCTACTCCTGATGAAAAATCAGAATGCAGTACATCTAGGCAATGCAATATGTCCTGACAGGTGCTATCCCAGGGAAAGCTTGATGGTGTTATGCTCTGCACAATAGCACAGGTACGCAGGTAGGAACAGTGTGTGATTTCAGTTGTATAAGGGGCCTACAAAATACGATACTGAAACTCATAAAGACAGCAGAGTGGTGTGTTCCGGGCTGGGGAGGCAGATCTGAGAGCGGCTGTTTAATGAGCGTGGCTGTTCAGCACAGGAGATAAAGTCCTGTAGATGGACGGGTGTGAGCAGCAAGCGGTATGAGTGTCCATGTACTAAATAATTGTGGGACATGCTAATCACATGCTATGCATATTTTACAACAATGCAATAACACTAAATGGCAGTGAAAACATGTCATCTGTTTCATGTGTTCCAAACAGGACAGTAAATGTTGTTTCATATCTCTAATCAACAAACACACTATCTGTATTTCACATGCATATAGGTACATATTGATACACAGAATAATTTATTCCCAAATAAATTACAGTGTTTAAAGAGGAAAATTTTAGCTATTCTGTGTACTTTGCCCATTTCTCCAAACTTTCTATCACAAACACAGTTTTTGAATCAAAGGCCTTAATATATAATATAAAGGAATAATTTACTTATACATCTATACATTTCTTATACATAAAAATATAAATTACTTATATATGAATCCATTTTACTTGTCTTATATAAGACATTTTATATTACATAAATATATTAAAATGTGTATTTGAATAAGCTATAAATCATAGTGTTCCAATTTCTATGGATATATGCATAGAAGGAAGAAATGTAGAAAAATAAAATGTCTAAAATATTGTGAAAGGATTAAAGTTTTGCATTTAGTAACACAATGAGAGACCTTGTTTTTCTTTATCATTAATTCATAGTTTCAGTACATTTCCTCCCTCGTGGAGAGTGGAGAGCTGACGTCCAGGCATAACACACCTGCATCCCTTTTCTCACGCCCTTGTCCCTCCCTGCCCTCCACATCTCCTGATTATCTTCTGATTTGAGAAAGACTTGTCTCCCTACTTCAATCTATCTTTATTTTGCTTTTTTACTTATATTTGGACTTTTACAAATAACCTCATACATGGGAGCAGAAGCCCAGTGATGACTTAAAGGAACCTCAACTATTACTCTCAAAATCAAAACACACAACTATAATTGATGCCACTGATTTCAAACTATTGATGCCAATACAGGACTCTATAAACACCATGCTCAGTTCTCGATGGATACGTAAACCACACAGGCACTCTCTCTCACACACACATACACACATACATACATAAACACCCCCCACACACATACATAAACACACACATACATACATACACACACACACACAAACACAAATAGACACACCATACACCCTCATGAGTCCAACACATACTTCCTGTCAGTGAGATGGAGGCATGAGTGTCTTTGTGGAGTGTAGGAGCACTTGTTCATTTCACAGGCTAGTGTTCTGCAAATGTACCACAGCTAGTGGCAGCTATTCTTAAGAGCTCCTGAGGCAGAAACAGCAGAAACAGCATGGTCTGATGTGGCACTTAAAAGCAGTTTTTATCTTGAAAGTTTTTCCATTTAATTAACTCTCACAACACTTCTGATCGGGTATAAAATACTGGGAAGACAAGCAGGTCCCTGGACTACCGAGGACATTAATGCTGGCATGTCAAGTTGTTTTCTCAGAAATAAACTCAGCCATGTGGGAGTACTCAAATGTACCACAAAATCCTTTATCTCTTACTCTCTACAAATTAAACAAAGAAGTAATGATCCAGGTGAGGCCTTTCACTCACATACTCATTCAACTAGTAGGTCATTCTGAAGACCACAGAGATAGTATTGTAAGAAGTGCTCACACCTCTCGCAAATAGCTTTCCCGGAAGCATGTTGTCAGTGCTGAACCTGAGAGCTCTCTGAGGTGCCTCCGTGGAGATACCCAAACCACACAGTATACTTAGTTTTCAGCACGCACGTGTCTGGCACTGGAGCAAATGTCACTGTGAGGGAAGTTACTTCCTTCTGAGCAGGTTCTATAACCTAGGAAAGTACAAGAAAGGTGCCTACTTCCAATGGCGTTTTCTAAGTCTTCCTCTCAAGGGCTCAGCACTCCACTCAGGACAGTGATTTCGTGAAAAACACTGAGAGCTGAACCATTTCATTAAGAAACAATAAAACCCAATCCTGATGAGAACAGTACAGGTGCATTTTTATGTATCTGTTAAGCAGTGCTGAAATAATTATTTGGGCGTGCAAGATTGCAAGGAAGAGCTATTAAAATGCTCACTAATTATAGTATTTATGTTAAGAAAAAAATGCAGGCTGGTTGAGGAAATCATAATACACTGACCCAATGAAATGTTATTCCTCTGGAAATGAAGGGGACAGATATTTAAAATGACAGTCTATGGAGGATGACTATGCTGACAAAAACAGCAAACTAGCTGTGCCTTACGGTTATTACATAACTGAAAGATTTGGCAATGTGACTGAATGGCATAGATATGGCCACGCTCTTTAGTCTCTGTATGATATTGTATATGCTGTTGATTCTAATGATCACCTTTAATGTTCCTGGTTCTATTAATTTATTGATATCCTACCTGAGTTTGCTACCACTGGTAATTCAGTTTAATGAAATAAATGAGTAAACAAAAATCTGCATATGTGATTATGGAGTGTTGTGTATTTTTTGCTTTTCTGAAAACTCTTCTTGTTTTCTTCTAGTACCTACTCTTTACATGGCAACCAGAAATTCCCAAAACTTGAACCTGACCCTTGTCTCCCCGTATAAAGGTTTCCCAAGCATCCTCTTTGCTTTTTGAAAGAATTCTAGTTTAACTTTCTAGTCTCTTCTTTCCTTCCTAATTGGCCTCAGGGCTCAAGTCTCCCACACTTATCTTAATTTTTATGCGTTTCATCCTGATCCTGTTTCCCTCTCCCAAGTCCACCTAAGATTCACTGATCAGACGTCAAATGAAATGTCACCGCTTCTGGGGAACCAACCTTCCTCCTCCATGCTAAGCAAGGTGTCCGATACTAATCTCTCTTTAACGAGTAGCACCCTCCTTCATATCCCTGTCCACTGCTCCTCAACTACTTCTTATTTTCTTTTTATATTCTTTACCTCTAGCCTCCAGATAGGTCTTTCTATTACAATATTCTACTTTTAGGCATAGCAAACAGATTCTCCGTAACTTCTTGTTTAGTCAGTGAAAATTACTTTCATAATATTATATAGATTAATCCCACAAGGATAAAAAAAAAAAATCACATGGGGCTGGGGAGTTAGCTCAGTGGTTCCGGTGCCTGTCTTGCAAGCGCAAGGACCCGGGTTCGATTCCCCGGTTACCACATAACAGTACTGGGTGTGGAGACCCACACCCAGCAGCAACCAGTACCACATACCACAGTGCCGGGCGTGGTGGCTCACGCCTGTAATACCAGCACTCGGGAGGCAGAGGCAGGAGGATTGTGATGTGAGTTTGAGGCTGAGCTCAGGGCCAGCCTGAACCACAAAGCGAGACCCTGTCTCAAAAAAAACTAAAAAAAAAAAAAAAAAAATCACATGAAATAAAATAGCAATGATAGTAGCTGGCTAAATTATAAATGCCCTATATTCTTCTCTTTCCCCCAGGAGTTCTGTGAAGTCAACCCCTTAGCCCTGCATGGAAGTGATATCTAGGTATGCCACAGGGTCTGAAATACAATATAATATTTTAAAATTCTGATTTAGTTGTTATGGTGAAGTTTCTCAGCAGTAGGCAGCAAAGTGTGACTTTGGTGAGTACTTTCGGTTATGCTCAACTATAATAATAAAGCTATTTTGGTCTATTACTGCTTCTCAGAAGTCACTGAAAAGCAGAGAATGAATAAAATGAGTAGAGATTCTTCTAGCTAGAGACCTGCTATTTCTGGAGGGATTTCTCACTGCAGAAATATGAGAGTTGGCAAGAGAGATTAAACTGTGGTCGGCTTTGAGACTAGAGTGTCAAAAAAGTTATTTGGGGCAGATGCAGTCATAAAGAAGTTTTTAAATGAAGGAAGAAATAAAGGTGTTTTATTGGTATAGCATGAAAAAATATAACAGTCATCACAGAATTGTGGGGTATCAGACCTGAAAAAGCAGCAGTAAAGCCTTCTTTCCCACACATCCCCCGTCACAATGAGATGGACAGATTTATCAGAAGCTCTCCAAAAAGCAACAAGCTGCTATTTCTCAGCAAAAGCGGGCCTCGGTGTGGAGACCAGACACGAGTCGCTGGACACAGTCAAGAAGGCTCACTGGGGATGCACGGGTTCATGTTTTCACCCAGGAGCTTCCAAACTAGCAGTGCAGTTCAGTAGGAGAGGTGTGAGGGGGAGCAAGGGGCGGCATCGGAGTCCATGGAGACAGACACTCCCCATTTGCATATTTCCAAAGAAACTTGGGTGCCCCAGAGCACAGGGAAAGAGGGTGAGGCATATGCTAGGGAATTCCATGAGAAAGATCTGCTAAAAGTGTTAAATATTTCATACAAAGCACTGAAAGGACACCACATTAGAGCGTATTACGCTTTTAGCCAAGACACTAGGTATTTGCTCAGTTCTTTTCTCATTGCAGGAAACATGCTCATTTTAAAATGATCACTGTATTATTATGACTTGAATATATGTCAACTACATTGTATATTGTACAGGAGAAAAAAGTTTTTCTCTCACCATATTTGTTCCCAGAAATTGAGGCTGTTTGTCCACTTATTGTAGAGGGATAAAAGGGCTGAATCATAGAAGGGTATAATTTCCAAGGAGAGAGCACTTTTGCCACAGAGTAGGAGGAAGGGTAGAAAATGTTTTCATAAAGAGTGACTATTAGGGGCAAATAAAGAGTTCTATTCACCAAACCTGTACACATCCCTTTATCCTTGTAAAACAAGCCATGAAAGCACATAATGACTAACTGCAGCAAAATTACTCACATTCTAACTTTGCATAATCGCTGAAATGGTTCTGGTTTTCTAACCCTCCCCCTTCAACAATTCTGCACTCTTAATTTTTTTTTTTCAACAACAGCACAAATGGTTACAGCAAACGAGTGTACCAGGCACATCTGCTGTTCCAGAAAGAACTCACTCTCCCGTGCCAAATCCACGTCTATCGGAAGAAATAAAAATAAATTGTGAGCAGGTTCAGCAAGTGCCCAGCTAAGCCCTGCGGTGACCATAGGGGCAGATCGATTTCTTGTAGTAGGCGTGTCCGGGGATGGGGTGAGCCTCGAGGCCGAAGCCTGTCTTTGTCACTCAACCACTGAGTACACGGGGTAGGTTCAATCTGTCCTCCATTATCTGGGCAAAAATTTAAAAGCAAGACTGTCTATAAGCTCAGAGGTGAAGGGTAATGAGCTACATGTATCACAACAACAAACAAGTGGCAGTGATATGAGCAACAGTAATGTTTGAATAGTCCTCAACATACCCTTTGTTGCTGTCTATTTACATTTTTTGAAACATTACTCACATAGCCTATTTGATATTTTATGTCACACAGTGTAATGAACACCCTACAAACTGGAGTATTATAATAATTGGTATTTGCTACTTAGCCAGAAATCTGAGAATGTCTAATGCGAGAAACTTAGGCAATTCTGCTTTTGGTAAAAATGACCAAGCTCTATGGGAAGGCCAGCAAATGGGTTCCTAGCCGTGACAAACTTCACCAGCTAGAAGACATAAATGGCAGAGTCCAATCACTCAAGACTTATCTTCTGGTAGAAGTTAAAGTAAAGACTCAGCCTATCTCAAGTACAGAACAAGCTTCTCCTATTAGAGAAGCAAATAATAGAAAACTCTAGCATAAATATTCAACACTCAATTTTAATATTGACACTCAATCTTAAATTGGAATAAAGCCTGAAAATATGGGGCCCATTTTCTTATATCATCATTTAGGTCTCAATTCCCTCTTTGTAAAATGCAAGAATCCAACTGAATCAAGTCAAAGCCTTCAGCTCATATAAGGCATGGAAAGGATGCCTCAGATCGCAAAGGGATTCTGTACCTCAGGCCTATGGAGTAGTGTATCAATGGCATCCTTCTTATTCCAGCACTGTTATCCAGATTTGTTTTCAAAATTGATTGATATCACAGGATGCATAACCTCTTTATGCAGTGATGTTTCCAGAAGGTAAACAGGACAGAAATTTGCACCCAGAATATGATTAAATGCCAACATAACAATAAGCATGAAGCATAGCAAAAGGCACGAGCAGTAGGTCACTATGGATAGTAAGACTGCAGTTTATTTTGCCTTTCATTATCATTCTATTTCACAAAAACTAGCGGAAACTTCTCAGATTCCCAGAAGTCTAACAAACTCCATTTAGAACATAATGATCCTACTGCAATTCATTTATTTTTTTAAACACAGAGCTGAAATCTAGCCAGCCACACAACACTAGCTTCAGAGGTGAAATATCTGGGCCTTGTATTCTATTCTATATTAGTGAATGATATCAGGCATAATCCTATCTCTGTGACGCAGCTCTTCCATCTCCAAGATGCCAACTAAAAATGTTTCTTGAACCTTCACATGGGCAGCTGAACCCAAACATCTTCTTCTGGCTGTTCTTCTTTGTATGATATAATCATCTAGTACATTCATATACCTTCTCAAGGTGCAGCCAAACAAATCTAAAGTACTCAGTTCAAGAGTACTCAAGTTCTATGTCTTAGTCTTTCTGTCAGTCTCATACAAGGACAAGAATTCAGTAGCTCAAAGATTAAGCTCAAGTAGAGCAACAACACCAAACAAAACATCAAGAGGTGAGGGAGTGAGTGAATAAAAGACTGAATTAATGGCTGTGTTCAAATAGGAAATTCTTCTCCATTTGCTTGAGTTTAATGAGTTTGTATCAGGCCATGTGGGGCCTCGTGAGTTTCAGAACAGTTAACATTGTAGACACTCCAAGAGCTCATCTATATCAGTAGCATCAGCTACACTAGTATTTGGGGAGAAAAGTAAATGTGTTTGTGAGGTGAGGCAGAAGGGTAGCTGCAGGAAGCAAAAAAAAAAAAAAAAAAAAAAGAAAGAAAGAAAGAAACATCTCAACTAATCCTAGGCGTCATGAGCAGGTAACAGAATTATTCCTTGTATTGCTAAATTTCCTTATGCATTTTCCCACGGAAAATAATAATAAATTTAAAAAATAAAACAATTTCTCATGAGCACTTTACTTAGATGATAGAGAAAATAATGATTCAGTTTGCTTCATTATAAAGACAGTGAAACTTTCATCATATCTCTTCATGGTATTTTAATGATAGCTGAATAAAATGACATCATTTCTTCTTGTTTCTTAGAGCTGTAAAAAGGGTGCCAGATAAGCTCCCCTGTGAGATAGTTTCTCTTAAAACCCTATAGTCTCTGTAGAAAATCTGGTGAAATATTGATTAAAACATAAAAAAATTCTTAATTCAAAAATTCAGTGATAACAACAGCTAAATGTTAGCCATTTTATTTTTATCCCAGTTTTTCTATTCAAGTTCTGTGTATATTTTTGTATATGGTGTATGAGTCCATAAATCTGGTTGGCGTGAGTGTCAATGTCAATATGTACTCCAGTTATATACAGTTTTGTATCTTATTTTCACTTAGTATTAAATTTTTTAAATTCCTCAGAAAAGTTTTTACTGTGTTGTAACTAAGTAGCCAATGTGCCTTAATAGATAAACAATCCAATGCCATAATCAGCTAATGATCAGAGATCCTTAATTTTAAATCAAAGACTAGGATGCAGTACATAAATCTATTCCGTACTGTCCTAATTTATGCTGTACTCTCTTTAGAGTTGTTTGTTTCTGACAGTGAGAATTTCAAGAGGTACAACAGCACACCAAAATGCCAGGCACACATTTCTAAAAAATGTCAAGTATCCACCTACTCACTTCTCATGTATATCAGATAATCTTCCTTCCATCAACCACACACTACACACACACATTTTATATATATATATATATATATATATATATATATATATATATATATATATATACACATACAGAGAGAGAGAGGGAGAGAGAGAGTCAGACTCATGCCAAATACTTCATTATCAAATCTCTGATATTGAATTCCAAAAGTCTTCTTATCTAAAGGCAGTTGATATTTTAGATGGAACATTGAAGGAACAGTCATTGTTGATATGGCTTCCTTATTATCCCATTCCTTTTGACTTCTGAAACAGGTACATTGTCAAGAAACCAACTGTGGAGGGACTGGCTCAGGTTGTGTCACAGAAATATTAATCTGGTTCCATATGTTTGTGTTGAACATAAAGACAACTAGAAAAAAACAAAAACTCTTATAGTCATTCAGCAAGCGATGAAAGGTCCTAACCAGGGGTGTGGGATTTGAAACAAAAGGCTGCTGGGAGAACATTACCTGATCAGCTTCCACTTGGGGAAATTCTGACCCAGAAGATCTTTTTCTAGCATCTCTTACTTTAACAATAATTTCAAATAGGAATGGCAGTAGAGCAGATGACCTACACGAATGTGTCTGATTTGAGAAAAACCAAACACTATACATAAAAGTCTTTCTAGAAAAGATGTTAAATTGAGGATTCACAATAAAGAGGGGAGAAGAAATTATGGGGCAGTGTCATGTTAAAACTAAAGGATCCAGACCTGAGCATCAGCTTAGGCACCATTATTCATTCACATTGAGAAGTCTACAGATAGCTTGAGTAAGTGACCTTTCTTTGGGAATCCAAGAATCATGTCTGTGGACATGACTTAACAAAGAGGCAGAAGAGTCCTGTGGAGGCGCACACCACAGAGTGCTACATGACCTGCACTATGTTACCTGTGGCTGAAGTTAAAAGAGCTAACCTGGCCTCTGACTGACAGTCTTCTTCTGACCAGAGATTCTCTCAGACAGAGGAGAAAAACATTAAAGAATAATAAAGACAACAAATTCCCAAAGTGTAATGTATATACTTCCTAAATTTACTAGACTTTAAATATTGTATCTAAAACCGGAGGTTTGTGATAAGTAAAGACAATTACTTGATATTAACAAAAAAAAATGTAACAGCAAACTGACAGTTTCCCACACTACTGGGAAACTGGAAGGTCACTCATGAAGGCCCCGTGGGCACAGGCTGTCACTGAAACTCAGCACCAACGATGTCACACCACTGAGTCTACAGGAAGCTTGGGGGAAAGATCCCCACACTTCCAACTCCCTCAAATATTCAGTCCCAGGACTGGGGTCAATTAAATGTTAATTTCTTGCTTGGCATTGGACCTTGTTGTACAGAAAAACTGAAGTAAATTAATTCATTATGTCTGTTTTTAAAAATAAAAGGATATTTTCTTTTAGAAATTCTTTTTTCCTAGATGTTTTATTGGTAAACAAGTAGCATCTATCAAAGGACAGTACAATGTACAAAAGCACTATGAAAATGAACCATACTTTTGTCTTCTTCCTTTTTTTGTTCATTTACCTGGACCTGGGACACTGCAGTTACTACTCTTTTTTTTTTTTTTAAGGTTTTTTGAGGCAGGGTCTCGCTTTGTGGTTCAGGCTGGCCCTGAGCTCAGCCTCCAACTCACATCACAGCAATCCTCCTGCCTCTGCCTCCCGAGTGCTGGGATTACAAGCGTGAGCCACCACGCCCGGCACTGTGGTATGTGGTACTGGTTGCTGCTGGGGTGAGTCTCCACACGCCCAGTATTGTTATGTGGTTACCGGGGATTGAACCTGGGCCCTTGCGCTTGCAAGACAGGCGC